>MJUU01039785.1:0-28043 GCA_002080025.1 Modiolus philippinarum
TTTCTTTTTGAAATAGTCCATGGGCTGGAATAACCCCCCGTGCACCCCTCCCCCCACTTCCCAACCCCACCCATTTTTTTAAGTCTGCATACATCCCCTCTTCAAAGTAAAACATGTTAACACGTGCATAACCTGCACGCACTGGTTGAATAGGGCCCATTTTTAGACCATTTTTAGAAGTTTTTCTTTATGTTGCTTCAAAATGTTGACCAAATGCTTCCTAGTTATAAAAATGATGCATCAAATTATTGCTTATTGTATAAGCTTTACAAATAACCCAAATTTTTACAAGTTCTATGCCAAATACGTTCCATGGCGCCATTAAACGTACCCCCACCCCAATGAAATATTGAGGAAAATTAAGTTATTTTCATTGAAATTGCGTAAGTTTGATGGTCTGAAGAACCCGGAGTGCATATCGATTCCCAATTCTGAAAATTGTTTTTAGTTTTTCAGTCATTTTATTTTCTTGAATATAAAACATGTTAACATAATATTAACATATTCTTAAAGACCAAAGTTTTATTTTCAAATAGACCAAATAAATGGATCTTTGAATATTTCCGATTTTGACCAAGTTTTGTCATTCTTTTGTCCAATATTACTTTTTAGTAAACAAATATCATTTAAAGTAGGTATCAAATGAAAGCTTATTATATGTGCTTTACAACAATTACAAATAATGGACATTATTATGTAATATTAACATCATACATCAATAAAACTTACCCCTACCCCAACAAATTTACTGTAAAATTGTCAATTTTTTGTCTATGTAAGCATAAAATTAACTAGAACACGCAAAATGTGTGTTGTATATGACAATGTTTCATAAATTATACCATGATTTCGCATTTTAATAGCCATTTGTTGACTTACACTCAATATTTTGCCTCAAAATACCGAAAATCTTACCCGTACCCCAACAAATTTTCCTTACAATTGTCAATTTTTTGTCTAATGTTCGCAACAAATTAACTCAAACACGCTAAATGTGTGTTGAATATGACAATGTTGCATGAATAACATCCTGATTTGGTAATTTACCAGCCATTTGTTGACTTAAACTTAACATTGTGCTCGAAAATGATGAAAAAATGGAATTTTTCAGTATTTCAGATTTGGCCAAAGTTCACTGTTAAGCCGTTATATATGGCAAATCTGGATGATATATCTGCAGATATGCCAATTAATTGTTATTAGCAATACATGAGTTGTCTTAAAACAGTGTTTAGAATATCAAGGGGCGTGTAATGTGACTCTGATTACTGAGAATCTTACCCCGACCCCAACAAATTTTCCCTAAAATTGTCAATTTTTTTGTCTAAGTTCGCATAAAAATAACTAGAACACGCAAAATGTGTGTTATATATGACAATGTTGCATGAATAACACCATGAGTGGGTATTTCAATAACCATTTGTTGACTTAAACTCAATATTTGGCCCAAACTGATGAAAAATGGGAATTTTCAACATTTCAGATTTCTCCGGAGTTCATTTTTAAATCGTAATATATGTCGAGATTCATCTGCAGCTATGCCATTTAATTGTTCTAAGCGATACATTAGTTGTCTTAAAATACTGTTTAGAAAAACAAGGAGTGTTTAATGTGACTCTAAATACCGAAAAACCTACCCCTACCCCAACAAATTTTCCCTATGATAGTCATTTTGTTTTACTATATTCGCATAAAAATAACCAAAACACACAAAATCTGCATTGAATATAACAATGTTGCATAATTGCTATCAAGATTTGTCATTGTAAGTCCTACTTGTCAGCTTAAATTCAATATTTTGTACAGAACTGATGAAAAATGGGAATTTTTAGCATTTCAGATTTGTCCAAAATTCACTTTTAAATAGTTATATATGGCAAATCTGGAGGATTTATATGCAGATATGCCAATTCATTGTTCTAACCGATATATAAGCTATATCTAAACAATGTTAAGAAGAACAAGGAGTGTTCAATGTGACTCTAAATATCGAAAATTTTACCCCTACCCCAGGAAAATGATGCTTAAAAATCCCCAGAATATGTATGTCTATACATTTATATGAACAAAACATACTAACGTTTTACTTTCTTAAACAAATTCATTTTATATATCGCAGTATGCAATTTTAACGCCAAAATATGGGTAAAATTGTATATTTGGACGCTTTTCGTGAAAAATGGGATTTTTCAGCATTTCGGAATTTTACAAAATTCAAGGTTTAATTGTTGTATAACAGCCCATAAACAACACATATGATCTTATTTGTGATATATGGGAGTCTCTGTGTATTTCTGTATTTGAAATGACATGTAATTGGACCTTTATACCATGTTTAAGCTTTTCAAGCTGAATAAAATGAAATAAATTGTGTTGAATAGTTGTGGTAAGGGGTTATATGTTTGTAATTTATGAGACTGTAGTTATTCTTAAAATGTTTAAAAACATATTTTCTGATGGCTTAGATATCATGAAAGGATATCTAACCATTATTTTAAAGTTATGTATCAATTTCATGAAGAATTTGCATCTCAAAGTCAAAACAGCAGAAATTCTGAAAAAACGGAAATTTCCATTTTGCATACATTTTCGAGCAGAAGAATCAAAAAGGGACCTCTTAAAAAGTTTAAATCTACTTAAATGATCAGCTTTAGTGAAATACACACTAGAATTCCAATAAAAACATTATTCTTTAAACATTTAGAGCATGAATATTTCATATTTTCCCTTAACTTTTAGGGGGAGGGGTGCTAATTTTGACATTTCTGAACCTATAAGAGGTCTGAAACTATAACGTTTGCACACGATTTGTTGCTATCATATCATAAATCATTATTACATCGGCAATGATTAAATATATATTCAGATTTTTACGACCATAAAGTGAGAAAGTCGAAATTGTGAAAAAATCTAAAATTCCGAAAATTCCCATTTTTCCAAAATTTTATGGACAATAATGATTTTATTTTCCAACATTGTATCACAACAGATAAGTTAGGCATAAAAACTAGAACAAATGACGATGGTTGTTTATCTGAAAGGAATTGACAGCCTAAAATTGTAATTTTCGCTATTTTTTTGCAGGGGGAGGGGTACATTTTTTGTATCCTTAGATCATAGAAATGGCGTAAAGTGCCCAAACTTGAGTTCATTGTAACGAATATATATTAAATTAGCTTTAATTTGGTACCAAATTTCACTACATATTACATATCATTAAATAATTATGGAGCTTAAAAGATGAAACTTAGGTTAAAACGAAAATACAAGAATTTTTCGCGGTGTACTATAAAAGTGGCCCTATACTGTCTATGCGTGCAGGTTATGTTCGTGTTAACATGTTTTATTTTGAAGAGGGGATATAGGAGGACTGAAAAAAGTCGGTCTAGATGGGAAGTGGGGGGTGCACGGAAAGTGATTTCAGCCCATGGCCTAAAATGATTACAAAAGACTTTCAATCATTTATTTAAACAATGTAGTAGAAGTAATTTGTAATTCGACAAAAGAATACAAAGTTGTTTATTTTTTTGATAAGCAGTTTCTTTTGTTCATCCAATTTGATCCTTTATTACACTTAACGTTTTTATACGACCGCAAAAGTGATGGCGCTGGCATCATTGTTGGGGCCGGCGTCTGTGGACAGCATTACTTTGGTTCTAGTTGACGAATTATTATCAAATTTCAGAAGAATGTTTCTTGGCCTGCACATTATCTTCTTAATATTTTTGGACCCTGGCCCAACCCCTTTCAGAAAAAGGGCCCAAAGGGGGTTAAATTGCGTGTTTTACCATTGAATCTGGAGTATGCACAGAAAATTAATCGTAAACAAAAATGAGGAATACCTAGTATTTCGCTCAAAACTAGGATTTTCATGCGAAAAATCAACTTTTCACACACAAAAATCTGTAGTTCCATATCGGAAAACGTCGCATTTTTTTTTACAAATTACCTGGTATTTCGCACAAAAACTGCAGTTTCCGATTGAAATCAATTGGAATCTAGGGTTTGTGATCGGAATCGGAATTGAGTTTAAATCAGAAACGCTCATTATAGTTTTAATCAATGAGACATGAGAAGCCGAAATCGGAATTAGGTGTTTAAAATCCATCTTACAGAAACAAAAACCCAATTTTAGAATTTAATTAAACCAATCAAAATCGTTTTGTTATTTATTTCTTCTTATTTTTTTTATTAACCCTTTGTAATTTTTTTAGATATATTCATTGTAATAAAACTTAAGATTGACTGGTCGGAGTTTCCCATAAACTTTGAATTGGGGTAAGTCTACTTTTTTCAGTGTAGTGCCAACATTAGGTGTTAAAAGATTACAATCAAATTAATCAGTAATGATCATATAGTTATTTGTATAGTGAACACTTTTAAAAAAACAAATATTTTGTAATTTGTATAACCCAAGATACCAACAGGAACATTCACTAATCAAACCATTATTGATGTATTAAAAAGAACACCCTGCATTTGGTGTATTGTACCTATTGATATTTTGGAATGATCAAATCCTGAATGACAAGTAATTCCGCCAAGTCAATCTAAACTTTTATTACAGTAATAGTAATCAAGTAATCAAATAGACCGATACTTGTACATGTTGTAGGTGCGAACGAACAGCTGATTCGCAAGTAATGGGAGGATACGGATTAAATCTCAACTTAGTAACAGTTGTAAATTTTGCGATTTTAGATTTGCATTTCAAAAAGTTATTTAATTAAGCAAATCACTGGAGAATTCTTTTAAATTTAGATTTTTTGTCTGCGGTTTAATTCGTTCTTTATTCTTCGCATCCTTTGGAACCATATATTTGAAATTACATGAACGTTAGCATAAATGATGTATGATAAGAAAGATGCTGCAATATAATCAGTGTTCCAAAATGTACAAAACAGTTGGTTTTTTCTCTTTTTTTTGTTGTTGAAAATTTTGTTTCATCGTATCCTTGAGCAGACGTTCTATATGTTGCGATATACAAATGTAATGAAAATAGCATAAATAAGGTCTAAAAGAAGATTTTATGTCTGCATTTTATTGCCAATTCTGAGCAATGACCTAAGCAATTCATTTTTTTTAGAAAATTTTGTTTCATCATACCATTTCAGATCAGTTTTAAATGTAGCAATATGAAAAAATCCCGAATTTTATCACAAATAAGGCATGAAAAATAAGATTTTAAATCTTTAGATGAAAACAGGCAAGATTTGAAAAAAATATTTCGTATATCCTTTCGAAGAAGATTTATATAATGTGAAATGCAAAATTTCACCAATTTTGGCAGCAAAAATTCCAAAAGCTTAACTCCATATCTTTTCGTAAAATATTACCACAACAATTCAGTTTTTTCAACATTTTACTTCATGATTTTCTTCTGATGGAGTTCTATATGTTTCCAAATATCATGAATTTGAACATAAATAAGGTTGGAAAGGGAAGAATTATATTTTTATTGTTTTTTTTATTTATTTAAGCTAAAATTCATGATATTTGTTTATTGTATCATACAAAACATCTTCGAAAGCATATCAAGAAATCAAATTTTCAAAACCTGAATTGTTATGTTCATGTTCAAACAATAAGTTTAAACCACAGACTTAAAACATTTCTATTAATACCTAATTTAAGCTGCAATTAATGAAATTTATAAATTGAAATAAGGGATACATGAAATATTATTTTGAAGAGCTACATGTATAATTGTTCTGTTCATCATTTTAAATTGAGTTTAAACCACGAACTATAAATATTACTTTTAAACCCCCTTTTATGCCATGAAATTTGTATGTCGCAACATGTTAAATTGATTCAAAGAATATGGTGGAATCTAATTTAAAAAAATAAATGAATTGTTTTGATTTATTCCAAAGATTAAACTTAACCCGCAAACTAAAACTTCTGTTTTCGAGATCTTATTCATACTAAGATTCGCGTAATTTACATGTTTCAATATATAAATCTTCTTAAAAGCATCTGGTGAAATCAGATTAAAAAAATTGATGAAGATCGAGTTTAAACAGTAGACTAAAATCTTACTTTGAAAAAAAAAAAACTTTTCTCCAAAGATTTATTCAATTGAATACCTGTTTAAAATCTAGTATAAGACTGCAAAAGTCCCGCAAAATTTGCTGTACGTAGTTCGGACCAAAAATAAAGACAAACACTCTATACATTTATATTTACTATATATTTACTTATAACATTTAAATACAATTTACAAATCAGTTTATTCATTTTTCCTGGTAGGCTTTACTTTTTTGCATTTTGCATTTGATGCCTATTGAGGTAAGTGGGAACCGAACCGTAAATCCAAAACGAACAATTACAAGCATAAGGTTCGTTTAGTTTATAAATTCAATTTGAATATTATGATTCAACTGCTCTCATGTTCAAAGCTATAAGTCTTTCATTCACATTTGAAGACAGAATGCAAAATGAGATCGCCAAATATTCAGACAACAGGCATATTGATACGAAAAAGGTCAGAATACATGCTTTTTGGTATGAATTTCCTTAAAGCTCAGAAACAGAATTGACATAGAATTTGACATTAATTTATCAAATGTACGCAGATGGGATTATTTATTGTGTATCGAAGGTTCCTGCATAACATTTTTGTGTATCTTAAAAGACTTTCGGAAATTATTTTTTTTTGTTTTTGATCAAAGTAGTTTTTTTGGCAATTTCAAGCTTAATTGAAAGATTGTCGAGCATATCGAGTTTAAAACTGCAATCATAGAATTTGCAATTCTTTTGCAGGTTACATAAATATATAAACATTTCAATATTTATACTTATCCTTTCAGAATTTTTTAAAGCAAATTAATTTTAGGATATGGAGATTTACCATACGAGTCTAGTAATTCGTGAAATGATCCTTAAATGCAGCATATTACAAAAAGCTCAGTTCGAATAAGATGATTTTTTAGTTGATGAAACGTACCTTTAAACAATATATGTGAAGTGTCTTAAAAATGAGATATATTTGTGTGAGTCTTAGAAACAGGGGCAATGCAATCATCAGCGAGCATTGTCGATCGCCTGTTAAATAAATCTCATATCTGAGTACACTACACGTATATTGTTTTAAATTTTGAGTTACTAAATTTTCAATGGGTCAAAAATATATAAATCAGTTCCCAAAATGGAACCTCGCTGTTTCTTTCAGTAGGATATCGATTACCTCTCAACTGCTTCAAAAATGAAATTAACACCAACGTAATGAGCCACAATAAAATGTTAATGCAATGCCTGAAATGGAAATGAATGTTCTTAATTATATCTGTAAATGATTGGATAAATTTCATTCTCTAATGATATGTCAAGTTTAAACCGGTTTTGACCCGTTAGATAAATTTTCTTTATTNAACGTATGTTGAATAAAGCCCCGTGCTATTTCCCGCCAAATCTATTCGGAATACAATTCTCGGTGTTTTTCATTGATCATTAGAGAAAAAGATTACACCACTTTATCCCGTTTATTACCATATTTTATCCACTCTCGATAGTTAAATTTAAAAATTTTAAATCCTCGGCAAGCCTCGCAATTAAAATTTTAAAATTTAACTATCTCTAGTGGATAAAATATGGTAATGAACGGGATCTTGTGGTGTAATCTATATGTATCTAATTTTGATCAGAACTTTCTTTTTTAAATTTAGTTGATTAGGAACACGGAAGTAAGTATTGACCGCGTCAAACAATCAAAATTGTTACACAGAAGGCTGTGATATGGCTCTAAGGCGTTGTTAAAAGTAGGCATATTAACATCATCTTTATATGTACCACTTTATACTTTACACTTTATAAACCCACATGCAGTATAAATATATTTAGTAGTATAGCTCATAAGGACCTTTTTAAACATCTGTACTCTGGTCATGGTGCACTTTTGATTTGACACAGGCGTGTATGCCTGGAAACTCAAAATTGACGTAGAAAGTGTGTGAAATACGGATAAATGTGACATCATTATGAGGTTTTCATGTTTGTGTTTTTACAACAAAGGTCAAGACCACAGAGTCCAGAACTTGCCCTTTCTGTGGGCATAAGTAGTGTTTCACAAACATATCTTGTTTTACAAGTTTTAAAAGAGAATAAATGTACTTATTGCCCATATAGAAACTTCTAAAAAGAGACTTTTTACAAATTAGTTTATTCTTTTTTACGGTTGATTTGTTGCTTCTTTGACTTATTCTTGACCATATATTTACATATAAGTGTTTATGCCATAACTAACTTATATCAATTATTGTAAATTCATTTAGTTCATCGGCATTCCGATAAAACAAGACAGACCCAATAAATTACAGTTCTGACTTAACTCTGTCCAACTGCTATTCTTGAACAATTATTGTTGGTCAGCCATTTCAATTTCACTGATCGAAAGATAGTGCTAACTATAAACTATAAACAGACTAAGATATCGTGGGTTCTGTTCTTTTCAGGTATTTTCCTTCGATTTCTACTACCTTCTATCAGAAACATTTTCTTACATCATCTCATTTTGTTGTAAATAAATATAATTAAAAAGCACCAGCTCTGAAATAAATTTCCAAAATTAGTATCAAAGTACCAACCATAAATCCATGATATACGGCAATATTAAGATCACAAAGCGAGAAAGCATATAGGATGAAACAAACAAAACACTACAAACGTCACAAACATAAAGCACTAACAGTGTGAACACCTAAAATGACAGAATATATATTTTTATACTGTAAAAACTTTTAAATCTTAAATGTATGAAGAAGAAAGTGAATTTTACAAATGAGAACAAAAATACTTCAGAAAAATTCCTTCTATTACAGAGAATTAATAAATTTTTCGATGAATCACACAGTTCATTAAAATAAAATGTATGTCACAAAAATAGCATGCTTGGGGCAAATTTAACACCTTTGTCATTAATGATTGAGTTCTATACTTTCCACATAAAATAAGTAAATACTGTGAATCTAGCTTCTGCATCTGCGCATTTCGACAACTTATGTCTCTTCAGTGCAGATAAAATCTAAACGTTTTGAAAACTGATAGAGAACAAATAACTAATATAATCTAAATGTAAAGCAAAAACCAGCTAGGGACAGAGCAATATAACAATATAATTATTGAAAAACAAACATTTATACCTTCCATGAAAACATAATAATTGTTGTAAAAACCAATGATGATTGTTTAAGATAATAAAAACATTGATTTTTGCCCAAAAGTTACTGATTATGAAATCGCTACAAAGTAAAGGGTAAGAAACATTTTGTGATAAAGTATTGATAAAATTTCAATTTTTTCAAAACTCAACAAAATAAAATAAAAGAATTTTTTGTTAATAAATATATATATGCATTAAAAAATATGACTTAAGATCTATTATTTATTCCAATCAAATATTCAAAAGTAATAGGTAATTACAACAAAATCTGCAATATTATTAATTATTTTCAATTACTTTAAAAAATGCTCAATTACATATAACGTTCAATTACACAGGAAATTGTAATAAATTACAGCAAATAACAATTACTTTGAGCTCACCTGGCTTTTGTCAGGGTGAGCTTTTGCAATCACTTTGCGTCCGTCGCCCTTCCGTCCGTCCGGCGTAAACTCTGGGCCAATTGGAACCAAACTTATAGCCACAATAGTCCTTAGGTGGTCCACTACAAAAAGGCAGGTTCGCGCTATATGTAACATGGCAGACAGCGGGAAACCTAATTTTAACATTGGACTCTATGGGAAAACACTTTAAAAGTTCTTTTTCTCTCTGAAACTACTGAGCCAATTGGAACCAAACTTGGTCACAATAGTCCTTGGGTGGTCCCCTGCGAAAAAGGTGTTTTCGGGTCCGAGCTATATCCAACATGGCCGCCAGCGGGAAATGTAGTTTTAACGTTGGACTCTATGGGAAACACCTTCAAAGATCTTTTCTGAAATCACTGAGACAATTGAAAGCAAACTTGGCCACAATAGTCCTTGAATGGTCCCCTGCAAAAAAAGGTGTTTTCGGGTCCGGGCTATATCCAAGATGGTCGCCAGCAGGAAACTTAGTTTTTTTAAATTGGGTCCTATGGGAAGACACATTCAAAGATCTCCTCTAAAATTACTGAGGCAATTGGAATCAAACTTGGCCACAATAGTCCTTGGGTGGTTTATAGCAAAAAAGGTGTTTTCCAGGTCCCCGCTATATCCAAAATGGCCGCCAACAGGAAACACAGTTTTAACATTTGACCCTATGTGAAAACATGTTCAAAGATTTTATTCTCTGAAACTACTGAGACAATTGGAACCAAACTTGGCCACAATAGTTCTTGGGTGGTGTACTGCAAAATGGGAGTTTTTCAGGTCCGTGCTATATCCAAGATGGCCGTCAGCTGGAAACATAGTTTTAACGTTGGACCCTATGGGAAAACACATTTAAAGATCTTCTCTGAAAATACTTAGCCAATTGGAATAAAACTTGGCCACAATAGTCCTTGGGTGGTTCCTTGCAAAAAAAGTATTTTTTTCAGATCAGCGCTTTATCCAAGATTTCTGCCAGCCGGAAACATAGTTTTAACATTTCATCCTTTTGGAAAACATGTTCAAAGATTTTATTCCCTGGAAAACCTGGCCACAATAGTTCTTTGGTGGTGTCCCGCAAAATGGGGGTTTTTCAGGTCCGCGCTATATCCAAGATGGCCGTCTCCTGGAAACATAGTTATAACGTTGGACCCTGTGGGAAAACACATTCAAAGATTTTATTCTCTGAAACTACTGAGCCAATTGGAACCAACCTTCGCTACAAAAGTTCTTGGAAGGTTTAGTGTTTTTCATGTCTGCGCTATATCCAAGATGGCCTCCAGCGGGAAACATAGTTTTAACATTGGGCCCTATGGGAAAACACATTCAAAGATCTTCTTTGAAACTACATAGCCAATTGGAACCAATGTTGGTCACAATAGTCTTTATATGCAAAGAAAAATGCCAACCTTAAAATTACGTCTGTTTGCAGGACCCCGACAGTACTTTAAGAGTGATGGGTTGGTAGGTAGGGAAAATATTTTTATTGTTTACCACACACAATGAGATAGATCATTTCTTTTAGCAACATTAGTACTAACAAGAACAATGAATGGCAAAGCGAATATTTCCAATACTGAAAAAATAACATTAAACCTATGGTGTATACTCCGATCTTAACAGTATCTGCTGATTAGGAATTCACCGAGCCAACCAGTTGAAAATTGAGGTATGGGTAGGGACAGGAAATTAATATTTAGATCGATGAATTTGAAAAAAATACTATTTGAAGATTAATCAAGAAAAAAAGGTTTAATGCAGATCAGACAGCCGGAGCAGCTACATGTATTTGAAAATGGAAAAATGGGTAGGGGCAGGATATTTACATTGAAATGATGAACTTAAGATCTCGTGGGCATTATCTGCGACATATATATCATCTCCACAATAAATTCCAGTGTTATAGATATGAATATTTAAACAATATTTACAAATTAAAAAAATCTAATGGGGAAGAGACGACCAGGGGCTGGGTAAATGAGTAGGGGCAGGAGATTTACATCAAGATTGATGAATTTGAAAAAAATACTATTTCAAGCATGATCGAGAAGTAAAGGTACTAGTATAAGGTAGATGAGACAACCGGGGCAGCTATTTCAAAATGGAGAAATGAGTAAGGGCAGGATATTTAGATAGGAATAATTAACTTAAGCTTTCTTGGGGATTTTCTGAGACATATATATCGTCTCCACCTCTTACTGGAGTGAATGAAGTCCAGTGTTATAGATATTTAAACAGTATTTACAAATTAAAAATCTAATGGGGGAAGGGGCCCATGGGGCAACGATGAAAATGGATAGGGCCGGATATTTACATTTGGAAGGATGAACTTGAGATCTCTGGAGGATTTGAAACTTGAAACATATATTTTGTCTCCGACACTCGCTGGGTTAATCAAGAGTACGCTGTTTTGATGTATTCTATGATTTAAGCAGTATTTACTATCAGAATTAAGAAATTAAATTCTTATTAAAATATAATCTGAAGTTGTCATAAAGTGTATCCCTTGACAAGGATTCACCGCACTCAATTTTTTTTATTAGATAATTATATCTTAATTGTATGGTCTACCGTGTTGAAATTGGGCATCTTTAAAATAAGTAAAATATTTCACTAGGGTACACAAATGTCTGTGGAAAATATTGTTTCGGAAATCATTGTAGGAAAATATGGTTATCAGTGTCCCTGAAATGGACAACCCGTGACACTATCGTTTGGAAGCTATTATTGTACAAATGCGATCTCGATGTGTCTAAAACATGTAACCATTACCACAATCCGCGTACTAAAATCTCATATATTATGTAATCCTTTCTTGAACATTTATGGTATACCTATTCACAAATTTTTTTTATTGTTGTGCAAATCCTTGACATTCATTAATCTTGATTATCTAATTAATAGCTTCGAAGTTGGGCTTCTCAGTCGATTGAAATTGAAATAAAATAAAAATTATTTTATTGATTGATACGTATATTGAGCAGTATTTCAGCTATATCATGACGAGAACAGTATAATCAATTCGAAACCATTTTGAATAAAAGAAGAAACAAATGAAGGTGCAAGGAACATTCAGGGCAACAAGTTTTGAATGCCAATGAAAAAGGGGAAAAATGGGTAGGGGCAGGAAATTTAGCCTTCAAAATGACACCAAGTGCTTTTGCTCTCCTTGGAGAAATATAGAAAGGGTTTTAATGCTGCATGGAGTTTGGCGTGTGCTTTCTCCACACAGATTGGCTACAACGGATCGAAGTCAGGCTTTCCGTATTATGATATGAATACCCTTCATAGACAGGCCATTCCCCTCTCCATCCAATGGTGACGCGCTCGGTAGCTCTGTAACCGGAGCTCCTGAAAACAATCTGGTTCCCATTAAATTGAAGTTAAAAAAATCGATTCAGCTACCATATCTT
This sequence comes from Modiolus philippinarum, assembly GCA_002080025.1. Lineage (NCBI taxonomy): Eukaryota > Metazoa > Mollusca > Bivalvia > Mytilida > Modiolidae > Modiolus > Modiolus philippinarum. The sequence goes on from MJUU01039785.1 coordinate 12,978, forward strand.
TTAATACATCGTTCCGTGAAATAATTGCCCATTCTAAATCTGCCATGTCTTGTTCACCACTTAAGGTGCCTTCTGTTTTTAAATAAGCGGACCGGACTTGAAATGAGTGAAGAACTCATCCTTGGCTGGAAACATGTCAACAATAATTGCACGTGGTTTCCATAAATTGGTTTCATGAACGCTTGACACGCAATAACTTTTACCGCGAATGTTGAGCATACAATTGATGCAAATCTCTATAGGTCAGTACCTTAAAAGACTTTGACGTTCCGGAATCGGAACGAAATATTAAAAATAATAATATAATTTTAGAAGCAATAAAATTTTGTCAGTCGGGACGATTTTTGAGAGTCGGTCGGGGAGCAGCAAACACACAATATTTTAATTTAGGCCAAATGTTTTTTCAGGTTCAAACTTTATCAAAGATGGCAGCTAGCAGTGAACATAGTTTAACATTGGGCCCTATGGGAAACACTAAAGGAATTCTTCTACCCTCAACCTACTTGGGCATATTGGAATTATAGTTTATCTATGGGCTCTTTAACATAAATGTCTATGTTCATTAAGTGCCAGGTGAGCGATACAGACTCTTGACAGCCTCTTGTTTTAATTATCACATCTCTGGTATGCACAGTAGTTTTGATACTGGATATCAAACTCAGAAGGATATGTATCACACAGCCAGGTTACCAAAACCTATAGTCCAACCTATGCAACGTGGTTTTATTGATTTCCCCAAATTAAATAATAATGTATAAATATCAATTTTGTCTTCCAGAACATAATACATAACATGCATCCCGTTACTTTTTTAACATTAATATAAACCGACAAACTACACATTCAAAATTGGGACGTACCGATATTTTTGCAAACTTTCAATGTATATATTGTACATAGTCGCAGTGTAAATTTTTTGCCACCTGAATGTATTTCATCTCGAAAGACTTATATATTATATATGATAAACAAGGATTCAAAGAATTTCAGAATTTAAAGTATGTTAAATATCTCCTTTTCAATGAAATTCTTTTCGGTATTACATACCGGCCAAAAATACATTTCAGGTTTCAATGAGTCATCGGCAAGGAAGCCATATAATATCAGTCGAAAATTCCTCTGGCGTCCGAAGTGCTGCTTTCAAAATATTGGACTCTTATAGTAAGTATGACATATATATATTTCTTTGTGGCAGCGTTCGTTCGTTCGTTCCAGACATTTTCGCATTCCGTTTTCTATTCATATACTCAATTTTTTTCTTTTCACCCTTCATTTCAAGTTTAACAATACTGAAAGAAATATCGTGCAATAATTTAATCCGATTTTAAAATTAGTTTATATATCATATACCAATTATATACTTATGTGCATATTATTAAACTTGGGAGACGACGTTGTAAGTGATATTATCATTTTTGTCAAACATTTGAACTAAATAAAATTATTATTAACTAAACGTATAAATTTTTGTATGTTGTACAAGTTATTATGTCATGTCACATTAAATTCACGAAAATGAAAACTAAACAATAAAGTGGATTAATTAGAGACATTAATGTTGACATTAATTACACAATAAATTGCAGTACACAACATCTATTTAATAGAATAATTAACATCTATCCAGAATCTTATAGTTTCTAGCTGTTTTGATTTTATGCTTACTAGAAATTAGGTAAAAAAGAGCAATATCTCAGTGAAATTTAATTTAGAATAAAACAAATTTAAGGACAGGAAACAGACAAAAACAATTTCGAGATCCTCTCAGGGGAGAATCATTCTTGGACACATTTTTGATCATGTTTATGCTTAAAGTATTATGTATTATTACATCATTTGCATTGGAAATCATCTACATAATATGATTATGTTGCAGTATCTTTTTATGTATAACTATAACAGGTAATATATTAAAAAAAATGTGTATTACCATTGAATAACATACGTGGTAAGGATTGTATCATAGCATCATATCAATGGATACAGGATACTCATGGGTGATTTTAGTTGGTATGTATATTTTTTTTATTGTAGCGATCCATTGAATTATGAAATTACATTTTCCGGAACAAGTTTGCAAATTCAAAAGGTGCGAACATTGGCGTACCTTTTTTTGTCAAATCTTAAAAAAAAACTATTCGTTTTTGAAAATATCATTCAACATTGTACAAATGAACCCTAAGTATGCTACTCATTTCCCGAGAGTAGACGCTTATCCTTTACTTGTTTTCATGTTTAACTGAACCCCTTTTCGATTAAAAGGAAAAGACAAAATCTTAAGAACAATCTTAAGAACAATACTGACTCAAACAGGAACTACAGTGAAAATGGCGTAATAAAAATGCTCGTTCAATGTGGAGGCCGTGTTTTTAAACAGACAGCAGAGGTTCCTTTGTGAACGAGATGTGCGCCTCTATTAGCTAACTTCTTTTATTTGTATGAAGCAAAGTTTTTACATGGGCTCGTATAACAGAAACAAATACGACTAGCCAAGTAATTTAATTTCAGCTCAAGATATATAGATAATTGTACTTTCTCTTAATAATCAAAGATTTAAAGAACATGAATAAATGATCTACCCCAGTGACCTCGAAATTAAGGAGAAAACTGATATACCCAATTACGCTTTATACTTTGGCATTGGATTATATAGTGTATGAATAGTATATTTCAGAGTTGATTCATAACTGTAGAGCTTGTAGTTCATACAGTGACTTTGTGAAAAAAGCAAAAGCACTATCACAGAAACGGCGAAGTCAGGGATATGTTCAGCCTTTAATTTTTTTTATCTCTTCAGAAATTCCATGGTCGTCACATCGACATCATAGATAGATGTGTTACGTCGGTTTCACAAATGAGAACACCACACATTTTCACCTAGATTCACGTCTTCCCGGACTTGACACTCACGATTTTGACATTACCCTTGATTGAAACACTGACAAGTAACGAGTGCTGCGACATGCTTTCCCTTTCGGAGCACCTGTTAACAATGTTTTTATTTGAATTCCCATTGACAGTGCTTCAGTTTTGTGTGTTGTCAACTAAAACTTAATAAAGCTAAATGATTCCAAATATTGCCCTTTTCTGGATCTAACTATCATCGTTGACTCTGGTAAATCAAAATCTAAAATTTATGATAAAAATGATGATTTTGGTACGTTAAAAAAAACTTAAAGTCATCACTACAGAAGTTTTACGGTCGACATCACGATCTTGTGGATCGCTATGGAATATCTGTTTCCCAGATGACAACAGATCTTTCCCTCTACAACTAAAGTTTGTTTTTCCTCTATCGGATTCGACTTCACTACCGGAGTTGACATGTTCAACACGGTGGGTGTCTTGTAAGAAGCAGGAGATGCTTACTCACCGGTACACCTGATCTCACCAATGATTTTTATTGGGTCCGTGTTGTTCATCTGTATGTGTGTCTTCATTTTCTTTTTTGTCTCGTACTCAAGTGGTGTCCTTGTTTCTTAGTGTGGCTAAAGTTGCCATTGTCCATGGATTGTTCGTTGTTTTGATTGACGGTTCGGTTCTCACTTACTTTGATTTTAGTATTACTTATTTCCCTTTTCTTGAAGGCGACGTTCCTCTGGTCCCATCCTACGGAGTTTATATTTCTCAACTGGTACGATTCGCAAGCGTTTGTTCTACTCTTGACAACTTTAATGAACGTAAGCTTGCTTTCACTTCTAAACTTTTGCAGCAAGGTTACAGATTTCATAAATCGTTAAATACTAGTATATTTAAAAAGTTTTATCGAAGATATGAACATTCGATATAAAAATATTGTGTCACTCGCAAACAGCTTATTACTTAGGGCATTTCTCATCCTCGATTTTACGGAAATATTATAAAAAATGCAAGAAACTGATGAAAAAATCCAGAAAAACTAGGACGTAACTTACATCCTTTTTGCAAAAGGGGATATCGGCAGGATATTCTGCACGTGTCCGTTAAATTGACTCTGGGATCCAATGACCTGAGGGTTTTACACGCATACTGGCCTCTCGCTGATACTGCCGATATCTACTGAAATACATGATTCTTTACAAAGCCATCTGGGAGTTTTGAGTTTGAATTTCTTCCATAGTGCGACAGTGTTTACCAGTAGACTAGGCTCCTTCAGCCAGCAGCCAGTTTAGTGGCAATCACTTTTTGACCCATCTTTCAAAATTACGTTTTGTCCCCTTTTCCTTTTCAAGACTGTGGTCATTAAGTTAGTATTCTACCCGTTTTGGGTTTCATTCGTATGTTTATTATACTATCGGGAAACGGGACAGAGAAAGGGGAGGTTTGGGTACCTATAAACTGGTTTAACCCTACCACTGGTATTTACCAGTGCCGGTACCTAGTCTGGCTGTCCCGAGTCCCTATCGTTGTTTACGTTTGCCTTTTGTCTTTTAGTGATTTTTTTTCTTGTGCAGTTCCTTGGTACATTTTGGCATGTGACCGTGTTTTTCGACCATTGTATGTGTCTCCTGTTATATTTTTATTCTATTTTTTTTTGCAGTGTTCATGTGAATTGTGGATGTGTAGTGTCTTAAGTCTTCTGGTGTTCTCGTTTCTGCCTTGTCTTATGTAATCTTGTGATTTGGTCTTTGGTATTCTACTGCAGTTTTTACAATCGTTTTTCTGATAATGGGGCATTAAATCGTGTCCCTTATACATTAAAGTAAGATTCAAAAGCCATGTACATCGCTCAAATAAACCCTCGGTCATAAAAAGCAACCGAAAATCCTTGCAGATAGAATCTCTTTGTCATCTTTATTATATGTAATAAACAAACACTGGCAGATATGTTATGACCTTGTTTGGCCATTTTGAAGTAGGCACGAATGCGATAACCTTCACCAAAATTTGTTAAGAGAAGTTGGTTTTCAGGATAATTGATTTCAAGGATGATCAAAACGTGTTAAGATAGTTTTAGATCAAATAAGATCCATTGGTTAATTGCGTTCTGGAATTCTGGAACGATCAAAACGAGTTAAGTTTAAGATCAAACAAGATATCGATTTCAAACCATGCCAACCATGACTTCGCACAAGTTTTTTTTAAAATCTGTTTATTCTTGGATACCATCGTTTTTGACGAGTAATAATGACTTTAATATACATGTATGTCTACAAATACAGCACTCGAATACGCAGAACAATTGTTATTCGTTTTTCTGCATTTCTTATATGCATCGATGAAATTGTCTTGTTATCAGTAATCAGATTATAATAAGAATCAGAATATCAAAAGTTTTAAGGTGACCTATTCTACTTAAAATTGTAGGAGGATTGCACTAATCATGGGGATTTTCATTATGTATCAATCAAAGCGGGGTCTATTCTATTTCAGTTTCGTTTTGCTGTTTGTTTTTTTTTCACAATTTTAATTATTGTTATAAATAATAATAATTTGACTTTTTAAACATAACACATTTTTTTTCAAATCAAATTGAACGAATGCTATACGAAACGATTAAGAATTTTAAAAGAAAAGACATGGCCATTCTTTTATTTCTAAAATTAATTGATATACGATGTAATTCCATAATGAAATATTTCCGCTCAAACTATGTTGCTATAAGTTAATCAAGATGTAGACAGGAATAAAATCCCAAGTCCTTGATAAACTGGAGTTTTCTTTGTGTATCGTGTGCGTTTTTGTCACATGTACATTCACTCCATATCCTTTCATTTCTTTTTCGTTTTTAAAATATAGACAACCACAAATACCCAATTATTCGTAGCTGTACCCCGATCACTAACTGACCTTTTGAACTCATTTATATTTTTCAGGGTATCCTAAATCCCGGAAAATTGAAGCTGACATGCAACTCCAAAAATTTATGGTAGTTACTTCACTCGATTCCGCACGTTTTGAGGGTTTACACATATGTAGGGCACAGAACACCAATTAATATTCCATAGGCTCGAAAAGAACATTTTGAGTTATACCATCCATTTCTAAATTTCGTTGGTACATTTTAAAAATACACATCATTTGTGCTATTTATATTAAGTGTAGCAGCAGACGACGTACGCTAATTGTGACAATAGTGAGAGACTGACAGACCGACACCAAGTGTGGCTTGAGAAGGTCGTCTGCTACGTTATTCGGATGTGGTATCTACTAAACCATGGTTGGCTTCAAATAAATAAATAGTGAGGTACTCCTTTCATTAAACCAATTCCAAAACGTTATATTTCAAACTAAATTATATTACAGAAGTAGATATGAAAGGATAGTCTTGGAGGCTCAGTATCTCCTATATTGGTCTATGCACTAGCCTGTAAGCAATATATACATGTAATGACTTTGGTGTTTAATGTCCTTGACTCCCTTTGTAGGTCTTGCACGGACGACAACTACATGTATTGCTGGCTGGGAGGTGTTTAACGTCCTTGACTACCTTTGTTGGTCTCGCACGGACGGAAAATACATGTAATAATAACATTATGTTGGTCATTGGCTTGTCTTTGTTTTATTTATAAAATTTTAGTTTCTTGATATTTGGGTTATTGGATGCGGTTTGTTTCCATTGATTTATTCACTTTTTTACCTTTTCGGGGCCATTTAGGGCTTACTATATGGTGTGAGGTTCTCACTGTGTTGAAGACCATATGGTGACCCCTAGATGTTTTGTTTTTGGTCGTTTTAACCTGGATATGGGATGTTGTCTCCTTGACATTTACCGCATTTCCTTTCTTTTTCATATTAAATATATGGAAAAAAATATTTCCATGTCAGTTCTATTAATAGAAATTTGAATTAACAAAATTAGGAATTTAAAGACCATCATATCTATATATTATTCTATTTAATGAAAATAAATACTTTTTAATTAGATAAAGTATTAAAGTAAAAATGATATAATCATAAACATGATAAATATGATAAACCTTGGTCAATTTTAAAAACACAGAATTTAAAGAAAGATAACTCTACTACACAACGATTAATATGCCCGTCTGATACTGAGAAAACGGGGGCGTATGAATATTTGTAGTATTAACTATCAAAACTTGAACAAATCGCTTCAAATCATTAGTAAAAATACACCTCTGAAATTATGTGCATTCAGATAATTGATCTAGGGTGAGTTAAATGATAAAAAGTCGGCAAATACCGAACTATTTCCTACGCCATGACATTGTGATCTGCACCCAAAAACAATTATATACACTTGAATAGATAGTATGCTCTGATCGAGTATATGAAAAAGCAATGGATCAGCACATTTGTTGCTTCTTCATCTTGAAGCCGCCATGTGGCCTACAGACATGATTTTTGCTCATAACTCGAATAAAAATTTTAAAACTGTAATACCAATTAAAAAATCTAGAATGCAATAGGTTTATTATATATGTAAATACAAGGATCTATAGTAGGAACCGCATGGGGGAATAAGAGAGATAAATAAAGAAATTGCCTTACCACCAAGGATTTGGCCGTTCTTATTATTCTTATTACAGACAAATCACGCTGCTCCCACCATCTCTGATAACAAAGAAAATCTTAGATCGACACGAAATGCGAGATAGTTTATCAACCGAAGTTTGTCTAAGGTGTGCATGGTGTAATGGTTAGCGTATCTGAGTATCTATCTTGATAGAATGGGTTTAATTCAAGTTGGAACAAAAAAAATGATTAAATCTTAACAGACTTACACTTTGAATTTGGATTGTTTAAGGTAAATCGACACTGGTACACGTATCATTCGATTGGCGCATTTGCGAAAGACGAGTCGATGTAGAATTGACTTGATTTCAATCCAGAATATTCCTTTATTTGCCTTTTCATTGTGACGTCATTATAGATTGACATACATTCTCCAGTGAATTAGCTCCTTTTCCAGTAAATATTGTCTTTCGTAAGCTATATAAAATATCTATCTTAATAAAACGGTGACATATACATTTTTTCAGCTAAACATAAAGCGAGAGTGTATATCTCTGAAATATAATAACAAATTAAATCTGTCTGATATTTCATATGAAAGCTCAATAAAAAGCATGTTCGCACAGTTCCCTAGCTACTGTGAGAGTATTATTGTTCGTGGGGTTCAAATTTTCGTGGATTTCGTGGTTCGCTTCAACCACGAAATTAAGTTCCCAACGAAAAACATATTTCCCCCGAGTTTGAAAAGATAGAACCCCAACCACGAATTTAAGTACCCATAAAATAGTGAATATATTTATGAAAACCGCGAAAGTTGATGTCCACGAATAAAAGTACTTCCACAGATTTCTTTGTAAATAATGCTGAAAATTACTGAATTAGGCATGTCATTTTTTTTTTAACAAATGGACTAAGACCTATTTTAAGATTTATCTTAAAATAGTAAAAATCTGTCTGATATTTTTATAAGGCTCGATCTACATGATTTCCTTGCATAACATATGTTGATCACATGTAGTGTAAGCGTGTTGCGCCGGAGACAAAATGAATGCAAGGCAATTTTGGCACTGAAATCGGAACAGAACATGCTTTGTTTTGGGTCGTTTTAACCTGGATATGGGATTTTGTCTCCTTGACATTTAACCCATTTCCTTTCTTTTTTATATCTATTTTTTCTCTTCTTCAAATTTGTTTTCCACTTATAAAATTGTTGAAATAACTCAATATTATGGAATATCTAATTTTTTTTCGGGTATTTTGAAAAAGTCTGATATTTTGTCAGGCATTTTGTAAATTGCTTAAGAAATTTAGTCTTTTCATTAAATGCCTAAATACTGTTTGCCTATATTCATGCAATTTAGTCATTTCATCTAATTGTTCAAGTTATGATTTTCATATATAACTAAGTTTGAGCAGTCATTTGACATTATGCCCAGAATCAGTTGAATGGTTTTAAGGCTTATGCTATATGACTTTATTTTCAGGGGCATATTTGAATTATTTCATGGTGATAGGAAATGTTAAAACATTTGGAATACTATACAGTGAATTACTTGAAACACATAATTTGGATTCTGGCAGTACGGCTTTCATTGGAAGCATACAAAAATTCGTGACATCTCTTGTGGGTGAGTAAAATGTTTTAAATTCCCCCCGTCCTCTACAAAATGCATAGTGCAATGGCAAGTTTCAAGTATTAATTAGTATAGTGTAGTCGATTATTAAATTTTTGTAGAGCTGAATACATGTGTACCAGTTCACGTTCATGGCATTGGAGAATTCATCAGCGCTAAATTGGCAAAAAGAGGAATAAATAACATAATACCAAAGTTGCTGTTAATTTGGATTCTGCATATGCGTATTTCGACAACTAATGTCTCTTCAGTACAGATAAAATCAAAATATTGGAAATTCATAATACCGAAATATGTGTAAAGACTGATAAAGAACAAATCACCAATAAAATCTAAATAGAAAAGGACAGAGCTATGCATAATACACAATTTGTTAAATTTAGATATTGCAAGTTTCCAAACAGAGGAATAAATCACGTGTTGCCTTTCTTTACCAACTCTTAACACTTGCATGTTTAGGTTGAAGATCGTTTGTAGTCGGGGTACTGCTGAAATGTGTTTTGGATGAGATTTCGGAAACCACTTTATCGGCAAATGTTAGAAGTTATTATGCCTTGAACCAAATGACATGATTATTCAATCTAATTAAAATTAGATCTACCAACTGTTCCTTACTGTCACTGCATGGTAGATCTAACAACATTCTATTTTACTTTCAGTTCCGTGACCTTTGACATCAACCAATCAGAATCAAGTCTTCGTTATTTTGTAGACATTAAGCTTATGATAAAAGCCGAGGATTATGAATGAATTATCGAAACAGAAAGTAAAATGGAGTGTTGTTGGATCTACCATGCAGTGACTGTAAGGAACAATTGGCAAATCTAATTCTATTAGATTGCATGATTATTTAGATAGAGCCGAGAATTGTTGAACGGTTAGGGGGTCACTCTGTGCCGTTTATCGATTTCCGACATTATATAATATATATTATCAGGCGTATTTAGCAAGTTATTGCAATTTAGAGGGCGTAAAAATTTTTGAAAACGCGACCGCAAAGCGGGAGCCTTTCAAAGAGTTTTAGCCTTTTAAATTCTATAACTGGCTATATTCGCTTTAAAATAACTTTGTGGAGACTTGACAATGAAAAAAGTATCGATCTCTGTGCGTTTTTCCTATTATGTAACATTTGAATACGCACTACAACAGGAGACTCGTTATGGATTTTTGTGACTAGCGCAGTTTCAAAACAATCAACGCAATTTACGCACAACCAAAGTAGATAATATACTATCTTGCGACATCTTAAGTTGTTTTGCAGTAATTTCATCCTCAGATGTTGGGGCGAGACGTGTGCTTTTGTCCATGTTGACTAACTGCAATTTACACATTATATGACCTATTATCGATCGATTCCGCTTTGTACACACACCTGTGAGGTAATCGTATGTTCTATTTTTAGAACAATAAAAACATGTCGCAGAGTTCAAGTAGGCGGTGTTACCTATCGGATATAAAATAATTTATTTATTTCTATTACCTTTCAAAAGAATTTTCATTCATCCATTTAACAGATTCTAACAGACTTTCAAATAGGCATTTCACAGATTTTCACATAGGTATCATTTGTTTAAATCGCAACTTGAGCCAATAGAAGAGCTTAATATGAGGTCAAGTCTACACAAATAATCATGTTAGTTGGTTTAATGCCTGATAACATTTTTGTAGTGTCTTTGGTCTTCCGTCTTCTGGTGTTCTTGCTTTTGCCTTGTCTCTGGACTTTGATTTATGTAATCTTGTGCTTTTTTTCCTTCGGTATTCTACTGCCATTGTTTTGTGTGGTTATGCTAACCATAGTTTTCATTAAACTAAGAAATAACTGAATACCGAAGTTACTGTGAATTTAGTTTCTGCATATCTGCATTTCGACAACTTATGTCTCTTCAGTGCAGATAAAATCTAAACGTTTAGAAGACCATTAACTCAAAACTCTGTGTTCTTGTTTTGGCCGTGTCTTTTGACTTCGATTTTTGTAAATTTCACTCTTTTGCTCCTTCGGTATTCTACTGTCGTTGTCTCAAAGATGTTTAAAAAACTTTTATTACAAATTGACCTACATTTTACTACAAGATTCTACACTTAAACACTATTCCAACTGATCGCATAACCTCTACAGTACACAATCGAGTGATTTATTAATTTGTCATCTTGTATACAACGATTGTACCAGTAAAAAGACATTTTCCTACTTCATTGGAGAAAAACCTTTGAAAATGAACACTGATTAAATCTTTCATATAATTTACATTTTATTCCAAGTATATATGTATTTCTAATTCTTTTCATTTTTGAAAGTAAATTTCAGGCTATACATTTCATAGAAGTAAATTATGTTTAATTTCCATATTTTTATTTATCCTGGCCCATATTTATGAATGGTGTCTGATATGTCCAACACGGATATGTACGCTTTTTATGGCAATGGTCTGGGCTAAACACTACATTATCACGATTATTGATTTTCTTGTTGTGTTCGGCGGACATAGTTATTTAGCAGGTTATTAATCAGCCAATAGAATCCAAGTTAATATCCGCATAACCGCACAAAATTTATTTATAAACATAGTCATCACAAAACACTTTATCTAGAAGGGATGGATATAATGTCAGGCATCTTTATTCAATATCACACTTCCGTACTTTTTCACAAAATGTTTAAATGTCTATGGACTTTGATTTACGTAATCTTGTTCTTTGTTCCTTCGGAATTCTACTGGAATTGTTTTAGAGATTGAAGATAATTGCTGATGACCAGTCATTTTCAAAGTTTGAGGAGGAAGTAAACTGCAATGGTTACAATGACAACTAGTGTTTCAATACAGACATTGAACAAAATCATCTAAGCAACATTTAAGACCTGCAGGCTGATTTTATTCTATGTTCTTAGTTACTACCCTACGTTTACCTATTATGAGGAATAACCAAGTAATTGAAAGCTAAATGGCGATGCGATATGATCTAGTACTAATGGCGACTAACAATCCTGTAAAATTCGAATGAATTCTGACCAGCGGTTTCTGAGGAGTTGCGCCCACAAAAAGCGTGACACACGGACAGACGGACGAAGACCATTACCATGTCTCTCCGTCGCGTTGCGGCGGGGGGAGTTATAATGAGCAGATCAAACATCCCTGAAGTCTAGTATATTTTATTAGATCAATGTTTTGTCAAATTATACAATTAAACAAAAAATATATACAAAGTAGTAAATTGCAATGTTTTCATTAGGTCCCCTGGCTGGGTTTATTAGTGTGACGTATTCATTTCGAGGAGCAGCATTAACCGGCGGTATTCTATCAGCATTAGGGATGGTTGGAAGCTCATTTTCCACAAACCCACGATGGCTTTTCCTTACATATACATCATTAACAGGTAAATATAAAATAATCGGCTACAAGGCTAAATTCTCCGCCCTTTTCCATTTTACCCTTCTTTTCCAGTGACAGTCAGAATTTCCCGTCCCATGGCCCATTACATACCCCAAAGTGATTATTTATTAACAAACTTGTTCTCGTCTTGATATAACTGAAATATTGCTGAGTAGACGTTAAACAATATTAAAATCAATCAATTAATCATTGGTCAACGGTACAAAATGTATATTGATAGATATGTTGTAATACAGACATCCTGGCCGTGAACTATGGTAGAGGCACCATGCACAAGAAATAATCATCATTTCTATATGTTTGAAAATGGGTGGCCTCTTGAGAATGTTTATAGTCTTCCAAACGTTTAGATTTGATCTGCACTGAAGAGACATAAGTTGTCGAAATGTGCATATGCAGAAACCAAATTCACAGTTAGTTCGGTATTTCATTATTTATTACATACTTAGTAGAAATAAGAGTTTTTGCATGATCAATATGACCGGAAGTAAAGAAGTAAACTGTCCATATTTTCGCAACCCAGGAAAATAATAGGTTATTTATGCTCCACGTGCATCTGAGAGAATATAAACGACTTCCGGTCCATATTGGCCTGGGCAAATAAACGACTTCCGGTCCATATCGGCCTGGCATTTCTAAACGTCGGAAGTATGTAATAAAAAGTTTAATACATGTGCATTTCCATATTGACCTGATTATCATCCCTCGACCCATATTGTCCCTCGACTTCGTCTCGGGCCAATATGGGTGTCTCGGGATGATAACCAGGCCAATATGGAAATGCCCTTGTATTAATCTGTATTTATTACCACTGGGTCGACGTCACTGTTGGTCGACTGTTAGTCCCCGACGGTATTCACCAGCCTAGTAGTCAGTACTGCATTGCTGACCCGAAAGCCGATTCTGTTCGGAACTTTACAATATCCTAATTCTTATAAATTTTGTTTAAAACTAAGGAGAATCTCCCTCATTTAAAGTTCTGTCCTTAGCTGATTTTGGCTTTATATTTAGATCATATTGGTTATTTGTTCTCTATCAGTTTTTAAACATTTTTGGAATATGGTCCTCAAAACGTTTAGATTTTATCTGCACTGAAGAGACATAAGTTGTCGAAATGCGCATATGCAGAAACAAAAGTCACAGTAAGTTTGGTATTTATTTATTTGTAACCACTGGGTCGATTGCACTGCTGGTGGACTATTAGTCCCCGACGTTATTCACCAGCGCAGAAGTCAGTACTTCGTTGCTTATCTGAAAGCCGATTCTATTCGGAACTTTACAATATCTAAATTCTTGTAAATTTTGTTTAATAATAAGGAGTATCTCCCTCATGCAAAGCTCTGTCCATAGCTGATTTTGGCTTTATATTTAGATCGTATTGGTTATTTGTTCTCTATCAGTTTTTAGACGTTTTTTGGTTAATAGTCTTAATAAGTTGTCGAAATGCGCATATGCAGAAACCAAATTCACAGTAAGTTCGGTATTTAGTTATTAGAAGGTAAATCCTACAACAAATATGTTTTTTCTGACTGACGAAAGTCTCATTGCATGTAATATTATAAGTCATTGATTCCTTTTTAGCTCACCTGGCCTAAAAGGCCATGTGAGCTTTTGCCATCACTTTGCGTCCGTCGTCCGTCAACAATTTCAAAAATCTTCTCCTCTGAAACTGCTGAGCCAATTGTAACCAAACTTGGCCTGAAGCATCACCAGGGTATGCAGTTTAAAAATTGTGTTCGATTAGTCCGAAGACCAAACAACATGGCCGCTGTTACTAAAAATAGAACATAGGGGTAAATTGCTGTTTTTTGCAAATAACTCAAAAACCATTACAGATACCAAAAATCTGACATTGGGGTAAAAGTGATCAGCAGAGCAAGATCTACCTGCCCTGCAATTTTGAAGAAAATCCGAAAACCGATCTTGGAGTTATTGCCCCTTTTCTGTAAAATTTGCAAAATTTTAACTTTATTAATTTGTTATCAGAAAAACTATAAGAGATACAAGTCAACTTTAAATTGCAAAAATGTTCAGCATGTCAAGATCTACGCACCCTGAAATTTTGAGGATAATCAAAAAACCCTTGTAGGAGTTATTGCCCTTTTTCACGAAATTTTCGAAATTTTCATCTTTTATTTCCAAAAGTATAGAAGATGAAGGTTAAGTGTCAATTGATAAAATGTTTGCAATGCTGTGGCGACTTCAAAACTGATGTTCAAAATTATTGGTTGACCGCCATTTTCAAAATGGCTGCCAAAAAAGGCGGAAAAATTCAGCATTGTCCGATTTCAATGAAATTTGGTTTCCAAGTGGACATTGATGTTGCTACTGCAATGCCGGTGTTGAAAATTGTTTGTTGACTGTCATTTCCATAATGGCCGACAAAAAGGCGGGAAAATTCAACATTGTCCGATTTCAATGAAATTTGGTTTCCAAAAAGGTATTAATGTAACAACTTCAAAACTGATGTTAGAAATTGTTCGTTGACCGCCATTTTCAAAATGGCTGCTAAATCAACATTGCCTGATCTTCCCAAGTGGATATTGATGTCACTACTGCAAAACCGGTGTTGAAAATTGTTTGTTGACTGTCATTTTAAAAATGGCCGCCAAAAAGGTGGGAAAATTCAACATTGTCCGATTTCA
>MJUU01039786.1:5639-16346 GCA_002080025.1 Modiolus philippinarum
TAGATTATTAAATACACGTAAGTTTTCAAATAAAGAATATAATTCTTTACATGCATAACTTATAGAGAACATATGGTGACAATAGGAAAACTACCAATGATAACAATATTTCTTGAGGAACAACCTTTCAAGCATCTATTTGCAACGAGTATTATACTCTGCATCACATTACCTACTTGATCTGGAAGTATGTTTGAAGGAATATACATGCATTCAAATCCCCAAGTTGCAGGAGCCTATTCCAGTGAAGGCTTACTCTATATTATTAACCAAATATTGGCGCTTCATATATCACTTACCCACAGAAACAGCCTACGGAGCTATAGCCGATACATTATGTCGCAGCTAAAATAAAAGTCCACATTTGTAATTTATAGTGTCGCTAGAGACATTTTACGACCCTTACCATGATAGATCGGCTACAATGCCTAGATGTCAAATTACACAGTAGGACCCTTAAGTAAAGGAGGCTCAAGGCTTGAATACTGTGACAGACAATACACAAGCAATGAGAGAAAGGGAGGACTGGCGAGTTATTGAATAAAAAGGTTAAAATCACGGAAATTCAAGATGTAACATAAATGAAGACAATATAACACAGACAACACAAATAAACAAAAACATCGCAAAACTGAATCACTCTGAGCAGCTAGTGTAAATCCTCCAAATCACCAGACCCTCCTGGAAAACAGGAAATATTCATCAATGGTACTCAGTGTCAGCCGACCAAATTATAAGTGTGATTTTGTCTTTGCTTGGCAATACGATGATAAACACTCGATCTTATTGTAATGATCCATTAGTGCATCCAGAGAGGGGTTCCGCGGATGTGACCTGTCTAATCATGGTAACGATCGAAAACGCCTGGTTTAACTCAGAGACATTTCATTCTTATATGTATGTAACGCTAATTTTGATTGGATAGCGTCAAAATTTTCAGGGGGGTAAAATCCAAGGTTTACTGTCGGAACCAATAGCAACGTTTCTGCTCAAACGAAAACCAAATCTACGATCCCCCATTCAGATTCTAAAATATAGTAGGGTTATCTCTGTATTACATTTAATTGTGTTCAACATAACATATTTTGAGACGGTATTTTCATCCTGTTGCCTGTTGACAAAATCGTAGTGCAAATTGGAGGAAGTACTTAGACAAAAGCGAACGAGTTGTGATGTAAGACGCTGATTACTGCTCAAAACAGAAATTTCGCTATTGAAACGTTCAAAACCAGCTTGTCGTCAAACTCCCTAAAGCTGGGTAAAAGTCTGGAATTTCTTCGCTGGCATTCAAGGCTGTGCCTTCCTCATATTAACAATCATGATTTAGTCAGGAACAAAACAAACATTAAGAACATTACATATTCCAAAGAACAATACAGCTTTCATATGTATACAATATATATCTTTATTTATAGTAAATTACAGTATATCTATTTAATTGATGAATTGACTGAGGGTGGTGCCATTTTTTAAACAAAGTAAAAATGGTAAGGTAGGCCACAATCAAAAGGTAAAAACTAAACAAAAATATACACACTAAAAACAGCTAAAATATCCGAAACGGGTTTTTCCATGATGTTTTTATCTAATTGTGGAGAACCTATTCTTGAATTTTCCCGGCCAGAGAATGCAGAATCCAGACAGTTTACAATGGATGTCACTGGTCTCTTTACCAGCATCCCAACTATGGTAACTTTAAGACACTTTTTAGGCAGAAGACTTAATCTTTATGCAAAAACAGACATTATCCTTAGGCTTGCTGAATTAGTCATGACCCTGAACACCTTCCAACTGGATTGAAAATTTAACAATCAGTCTGGTGGCGTTGTGATGAGAGCCAAAAAAGGTCCTAGTTTGTAAGCTACCTGGAGGGAAAAATGTTCACTGAATATATAGGATCTGTGCAAGAACCTTACACTAGATACATAGATGATGTCTTTAGGGTGTCTTCTGACAGTGAAGATGAACTTAAGTCTTTCATTGACTCTTTTTTCTCACACATCCGGCCATCAATTAAACTTTTGATATTGCCAAAGAAAGTCTCTTTTTCCATAAAGGATGAGCAAATTTCCACTTCAGTGTGCTATAAACCGACAAACGCCGACTGTTATTCAAACCTTGGTCCTGTCATCCGAAGTCATGCAAAGACACCATACAAAGTCACAATTCTTGTGACTTTGCCGCAATTTAAGAGACAAGCAGGATTTCAGGACTCAGTGCAACAGAACAAAAAATCCTGTTTTGTTAAGAGAGGCTACACAGAAAAGTTTTAGATCAAGCTATGACTTCAGTTTCCCGAGTGACCAGATCTGAGACTCTGGAGAAGATGGCGAGAAATACCGACGACTGTGTCCCGTTGGTCCTGACATACCACCCTAATAACGAAGCTATCAAAATTATTTTGATCCGTAACTTTTAATCCATAGTTCTCAAGGGCGAACACATGTCTACAGTTTTCTAGGATTTGGTTCATATTGTCACTACAAAACACTAAAAGTCTGAAACGGACACTTTTTGTACTGAAAATGTTCTTAAAGAGTCCTATGTTTGACTATGTTATGCGCTGGCGAGGTGCTCACACGAAGGATGCATTTTTAAGGGGACCACTCAAGGACTATTGTGACCATGTTTGGTTCAATTCGGAAAAGAAGATCTTTGAATGCTTTCGGGCTGGCCGAACAAATTTTCCAGGGGTCCACCCAAGGACTATAAGTTTGGTTCCATTAAGCAAAGCAGTTTCAGAGGTGAAAGTTTTTGAAAGTGTTTTTCACATTGTTTTCTAATGATAATTATGTCGACTTATTTGATAGTTATGTCGACTTAATGAGATAGTTTTGTCGACTTAATGAGATAGTTTTGTCGACTTAATCAGACGATTATGATGAATTAATAAGATATTTATGTCGACTTAATCAGATATTTGTGACGACTTAATGGAATATTTATGTTGACTTAATTTGAAGCATTCTTCTGTGTTTTCTATTATCTCCCGTGAAACTATTGAATAGGCAATTTGCTTTTGTGCAGAATTGAAAATGGCCATAAGGATCTTTGAATGCCTGTGTGTGATGCGGAGTTACTAGACGTATTTCTTAAAGGGGACCAACTAAGGACAACTGTGAGTAGTATAGGGGAGGTTTTAAAGTCATATTTGCGGCGGAGCACCGGTTATGACGTCACCGGAAGTCACGTGACCCGAAGCGGAAGTCACGTGGCCCGATATATAACATAGTTTAATTGCGCATGCAAAATCGGAAGTAGCCCTTATTGAAGCCCTTATCGGCCATATTAACCAGAAATAACGCGTTGAAACGACACGTTACCCCACATGAATGTCGTATAGCATAAGTGGAGCGCACATACGAGACCGGTAGTGGGTGTGTGCCCAGTTGTAGACCAGAAGTGACCTAAAATGAAGCCCTTTTCGGCCATATTGACCGGAAATGACGTGTTGGTACAACACGTGACCCCACAGGGGTCTTGTTTTACCTGAAAACAGTGCACATGCGCGACCGAAAGTGATTGTGACCCCTGCTATAGACCAGAAGTTGTCCTATTTGAAGCCCTATTCGGCCATTTTAACCGGAAATGACGTGTTGGAATACTAGTACAAGATCCCGTAGATAAAGACTTATGTAGCAAGACACAGTTTCGTAATTTTTGCGAGTGGACTTCATATGGGATTCCTTGCTATTTATAGGTCATAACATTGAAAATGTCAGTTTTTTTATATGTATGATGGACTTGATGATAAAATTAATAAATAATTGAAGTTTAAGCTTAATTTCCAATTTCCGGTAGATGTCCTTAGTACTGTATCTGGTTTCCTATTTCGGTATTTTTTGGTATTGAGTACTTCTTTTCTGACAATGTTTTGGATTATTACTTTCCATATTATGCGATTCTAATGCTGCTGATGAGAGGTTACTCCTTGAAACACGTGTACAGAATAACAAAATTTTCTATTCATGATGCAACTTTGGTATTTTTGTATTTTTATTTTGTGTTTACTTTGTGCAGGGGAGACAATAGGATGAACACTGTAGTTTGACATGTGCTTAATTTTGCTTCAAATAATGTTCTGATTTCAGCAATATGTATAAACTATAATAAGGGAAACCCCTGCCCAATTTTTTCTTTAAAAGGGTCTCAAAATGCCAAGAAATCTGGCACGGGAGTTCGTTTGCGAGACTTTTGTGTTTCGCTTGCGAACACAGTTATCACTTGTTATGTATGTTTTTGAACGGGTTATTACTTGATTTTTTTTTAAATTGATACATAACCAAGTAGTGCAGAATTGAAGACTTGTATTATTATTACCACAAAAAATATTGAATATCATTTTTCATAGAATGCAATATTCCCATATAACAAAATGTTTGATGGATTTTCAGATAAATACTAGTATTAAACTGGGACTAATATTATTATAAGTCCCAGTATTATATCATATCAATCTTTGATATATCACCATCATTTTACATTTTTCTCAATGGACATGATTGAAGCAGACGCTTATGCAAAAACCTCAAGTAAAGCCGTCAGAAAAGCGTGATGAATATAAACATTAAATATGAAATATTCAGAAAACGTATTAATACACATTTGTTCGCAACATCCCTCTGAAAAGCTGTAGTAATAAAGATGAAATATTTGATCATTTGTTTTAAAACGGCTTTGTCTTACTTGTGAAGTTTCGGTCCGAATTCTGATCCTAAATTCTTTTTAATTAGTTTTTGATGATCATATTATTTAATTTTCCACGACCTTTCAATAGCGATTGCTATTAAGTTGCTACCGGACACTACCGCTATGGAAGGGGCCATAAAACCGGTTTAATCCATCATATTTCTTTTTTAAATGTGAGTACCTGTGTGGTCGACAATATTTCCAGTGGTTTCCACCTGATTTGTCTTGTTGTCACATGGACTTCTGCTCTTGATAACTCTGTAATTTTGTTATTACCACCATTCAGTATTATGTATGTATGTTGTGTGTGTATGTGTGTTTGAAGTCGAAATAAATTGAAATTATCTGCAGTGATGAGACACAAATTGTCGAAATCTCTCTTTGTCTTTATTGTCTTCCAAACGTTTAGATTTTATCTACACTGAAGAGACATAAGTTGTCAAAATGCGCATATGCAGAATCAAAATTCACAGTATCTTCGGTAGTTAGTTATTTCGAAATTTGCCGCTATATTATGCATTATCCAGAATCATCTAATTGTCTAAAACGTAAAAAATATGGAATTGATTTAACAAATATTCAAGTAAGTCTTCTTGCAGAAATATTACGTTTCTGAATAGAACTTGTATGTTTTCTAAAAAAAAGAAAAGAAAGAAAAAAGAAAAAAAAAGATCATTTAGTGAGTTTTGTCTGAGCAGTGGACATAAACTAATATCTGAAAACGTTCTATCGCACTTAATATAATTCTTTTATTTTTTCAGTATTTGATTCATTACACGAAAAATATAAAACATATTAATCAACGGCAGTAAAATACCGATGGAACAAAGGGTAGGTCATTACAAATATCGAATTCCAAAGACTTTGCCAAAACGAGAACACAGTAAACAAGGACATAAGATTCAAAACCAAGACACTCACGGTATGAACTCCCATGAGACTGAGAGTGACAGCACCCGCCACACTGTCAGTTAATCAATATAGGAGAAAGTCAAAAATAGACTGGTTCCTTAATAATTTAACTTATACTCTCATCTAACATGTATGAGAAACTTCTTTTCAGTAAAATTTCTTTGTCAAGTATAAACTTCAACTTTTACTGCATACGGGAAAATGTGTACTGAACAGGTGTTTCTCCCATATGTGCTGGACAATTATGAAGAGATGTATTTTACAAACTAGAATATAAGGATAATTTGCAATTACCAAACAGAATTGTCAGGAGGTGAAATCCAAAGGTCAAAAACAAAAACAGTGAGTGCATATCAACAGAAAAAATTGAAAAGCGAAATGGCCCTGACTTGGTACCGGCATTTCAAAAATAATGGTAGGTTAATTCGGTTAGAAGGATAACTTTACCTCCCGTTCTATTGTGGTAGTGTCTTGAAGCAATTTAACAGCAATTTTGATTAAAACTCGTAGATAGTGAAAACAAATGTTTATTTCCGGTACAAAGTTAAAAAAAAGAATTTTGAATCATAGTTCAGACCGAAACCTCAAAATTTCCACAAATGACTGATATCTTTTACAAAATTTGAACCAAATAAGGCATCTACGGAGAGGTTCTTGATGCTTACACATTTGTAGAGAGGTTCTCGTGACTTATACATTGATTTTGTTAGTTCTATTTACCTTGTCGCTTTTTAAAATATCTTTATCCATGATATTTGATCCTTTAAATTTCAAACATGCCATCAGCTTTCCTGGCAGTTTACAAAGAAATAAACGCTAATCATTTAATATTTTAAAGCACTATTGTCCTAAATTCTGACCTTACCATATAACAAACCCATATCGACAAATGCTTGTTTTTCCCATTTTTAAATGACTATTTACCTAAGAATGTACGACGCATGCCCTAAATATCAACATTCGGTCAACAACAAATAATCGTTCCACATGAAAACGACAGGAAACATTGCATTTGTTCAATACAACAAAAAATTATCATTGTGGTTCATCTTTTGTCAACAAATGTAGCTTTTAGCAAATCTCAGTTTCTCATAGCCATACACTGCAGATAAAAGATTTCTCCTAAAAATGAAAACAAAAAGAATTCAATTTGTTAAAATAATAAAGATGTGGTTTAAGAAATTTTTCGCCTGCGTAACTAACCCATTTTAATTGACTTAAAGGAGTGCCCTTAACAGAAATTTGGGCCATTAGTTAACTATTTGTGACGTAATAAGAAAAAGTCTCAAAAGAAAACATTATAATTTACATTAGTTTTTACGACAATCGTAATATAAATTGACTTTTAGACCTGTTTGTGGTAGTTGCTTATTCGTCTTGACAGCAAACTTACAGTAATACATTGTGTTAAACATTTGCGTTTTCAAAAGATTTAGCAATTATGGAAGAAACATTTGTTGTTTCTGACAGAAGTCTATATAAGTTAACAAATCACTATTCTCCCAGGGAAATAGATTATTTTATTTTGCCTTTTAAATGCAGCAGAAAGAAATTTCATACATCATCTTGAAACGCTTGTTTCTTGATGGGAGATGACGTTTTCATTTAAATCAATATTACGGGGCAGAGAAGATATGAATAATTTTCTTAGAAATACTTGCTGATGTTTTTGTATAGTTTCCTTTTTACGTAATTAGATATAATGATTGGTAAGGGGGTTATATTAAAGCAACCTAATGATACTGATCTGAAAGGTTTTGTATTAGTTTCCATTAGAAGTCATAATGGCATTATTTCATACAATTCTAGACGTTTACTATAATAATACCTAGAGAATCAGCCAACTGACATACCAATTAAATGATTATGATTTATATATGATGTAGGTGTGTCTGGGTATTTGTAATTACTTATCTATTTATGAAATACACATCAACAATATTAAATGGTACATGTAAGAAATGTGTTTATATGATACCACACGATTACTTCTAAATGTCAGTTTAGGTATACATTCTTGCAAATGTACTATACTATTAATTGAGTGTTGCTACATAAAAACCTATTTGTTCCTATGTTTACTTATAGTTTATGGTCGATACAGTGACTACCTTGATAGGGCTCGTTTGCTTAGACATAGGCTATTTAAGCAAGTTGTTACCCATAACTTGAACTTTTACAGTCAACCTCACGATCTTGTGGATGGTGATATCTGTGTACCATTTGACAACAGATCATTACCTTTCCTTTATTGCTAAACTTATCTCCGTTTAAAAGATGAAGATTGCTGTTTCCTCTACCGGAACTGACATGTTCAACACGGCAATTGTCTTATAAGAAGCAGGAGATACTTTCTCTCCCGGTGCAACCAATCTCGCCCATGTTATCTTAGTTATTGATCCGTGTTGTTCATCGTTGAATGTATGTCTTCATTTTTCTTTTTTCTTGTTGTACGCATGTTATGTCGTTGTTTCCTTTTCTTACGGTGTTGCCATTTTCCATTGATTATTAATTTTTAGACTAACGGTTCGATTCTCACTTACTTTACAACTCTACTTTTGAATATATATGTATTGTAGTTCCAGGGCCCGGTTCCAGGGTTTATGCAGCCTTTTTAACTTTTTAAAAAATACGTATATTTAAAGATAATGGCGTCGACAAATGTGTCAATTTCCCATTATAAGTTTTATAATTGATAATATGTATCTCCTGAATATCACTGAGATGAAATTGGTTTCCGACTAACCATAACATTGGAACAAAGGCGACCAGGTACCTGATGACCGATTCAGCTAATCACCTGCAACAGTTATTGATGATTTCAAGTGGACCGGAAGTCACTGTAAGTTGCCAAAACACAATTACAAGGTTACAGAGTACACCCTGTTCCACCAATTAACTTTTGCATTATAAAATGTAACTTCTACGACAAGCATGATAAATTCCACTTTCAAATCGGGAATTTCCCGTTTCCCATACCTCCGGCATTCGGCCTCTACATTTCACAACTACTGCGATATTATTGTGCCTATTGTTTGTATATCGATTTTGTAAAAAGAGCAAAATTACTGTCTCACAAACTTCTACACCAGTGTTATGTTCAAGCTCTTTTGCAATTTGTACTAGAAATGTTTAATGGTCTTAACTAAGAGTTGACAAATCATTAATTTTTTTTATTAAAAAAAAAAGAAAAGGCATTTTTAAAAAAGGTCCAGCTTTTATTACCGAGTGAAATGAAACTGGCACCACGTGTTGAGCATAGCATGCGTTCTCTCTTTTTGTGATAGTATCAAATGACATAGAAAAAAATGTATATGACCTATTGAACCACTCTAAAACTTTACAAATCGAGGAAAGATTATGAACCATCATTTTACGTTCCATATAAATATGAGTAACGAAAAAAAAATAGCGAATAAAATCATCAAGAGGTAAAGTCCAAACAGAAAAATGACAAAATAGGTGGAAAACCACGTAAAAAACTGTCGATCGCAATGTTCCCGACATGGTACAGGCATTTCAAAACAAATGACGGGTGAAACTGGTTTTATGGAGCGCCAAATTTCCCCTTCCTTTGCAAAAGTGTCCGGTACCAACTCAACAGCAATTGGGTTCGTGTAACACTTAACAATTCAAAATCCTGAAACTTTTTGAAATTTTAATATTTTAAAAATTTGATCAAAAATCTAAAATTGTATCAAAATTTCAAAATGAAGAAAAAATTAAAAATTTTGAAAAATGAACCACAGTATTAGAATTTAAAATTTTTAAGCTTTTACATTTTGGACATTTGATTAAATTCAAAATTTGTAATCTGAACTTTAACATTTGATTTTTTTTCGCTCTTTTAAAAGTTAGAATTTTCAATGTTTACTAAAAATACAAAACTAATAAAAATGACTAATTCGGCTGTTTTTACCGGCATACGAGCTAAAGGGTCCGTGTAACACTTAACAATTTAAAATTCTAAAACTTTTTGAAATTTTAATATTTTAAAAGTATGTCCAAAAATCTAAAATATCAAAATTTCAAAATGAAGAAAAAGTTTAGAATTTTGAAAATTTGACCAAATGATTATAATTCTAAAATTAAAAAAAAATGCATTTTTGGATGTTTGGTCAAACTTCGAAATTTTTAATCTGAACCTCTATTTTTGATTATTTCGCTTTTTAAAAATTAGAGTTTTCGATTTTTGACTCAAATTACAAAACTAACGAAAATCACTGACAGAATACTGTGAAACTATAAGATTTATTTGCGGCATACGATCTATAGGCTCATGATGATCAACAATCAGTATGATCCATCTTTTCCGCTCACTTGGCTATGACAGGGTGAGATTTTGCCATCACTTGGCGCCCGTTGTCCGTCCGTCCGTCCGTCTTTAACATCTTTTTTTCAAAATTTTCTCCTCTGAAACCACTGCTCAATTAAATCAAAACTTGGCCTTGGTCATCACCAGTGTATGCAATTTAAAAAATGTGTTCGGTAAGCCCGAGGACCAAACAACATGGTCGCTGTTACTAAGATAGAACATAGGGGTAAATTGCTGTTTTTGGCAAATAACTCATTAACTACTGCAGATTAATAGGTTCTTATACGAGACCATATTAAAGATAAGGGATATCTTCCATGAGTGTGAGAAATTCCGTCTTTTCCAGAGTGAAACGAGGGTAAAAGACGTAGAATTTCTCACACGAGTCGAAGATATCCCGATCTTTAATTTTGGTCGAATGTAAGAAAATATTTCTTCCGGAAAATACAACGATCAACCCGATCGAAGTTAAATTTTGCCATTTCTTGTGGAGTTCTCAATTGTGACGTCAAAACATAGATTAAAATAGAGTCTATTGTGGTATCAATTGTGACGTCGAACAAATCGCAACGTTTGATTTGATATTTACCCGTATGAGACAGCTTCACGCGACCCTGTCTTCTATGAACTTTCTTAAACGGAAAAAATCAATTTACGGAAGAAATCAAAAATCTGACTGAGATAAAATTGTTTGGAATGCCGAGATCTATCTGCCCCGTAATTGTTTGGAATGCCGAGATCTATCTGCCCTGTAATTGTTTGGAATGCCGAGATCTATCTGCCCTGTAATT
>MJUU01039787.1:0-10032 GCA_002080025.1 Modiolus philippinarum
ACTACTTGTCCAATTAAAACCAAACTTAGCCACAATGGTCCTTAGATGATCCCATCCAAAAGAGGTATCCAGCAGGTCCGTACCTCATCCAAGATGGCTGCCAGCAGGGAACATAATTTTAACATTGGACCTATGTATTTTAAGGTGACCCCTGTCCCAATTTTATTTGAATTATGGTCTGATATGAGTATAATGGATGAACGAGCTCTCAGTTGTCATAGAAACCAGAAAATTTTACTAACCAGAGGCTCCCAGGAGCCTGTATAGCTCACCTGGCTTCAGTTGCCACAATCAAGCTAACATTGTAAGTTATACAGTTGATCTCCAGTCTCTCAAACTTTGGTAGCTCGAACAACACATCTTGAACTGTATTTAAAGTCAAATAATGTTTTACTATATTTCTTTGTTGGGCTTTTTTGAAAAAAAGTTCTTGCTAAGCACCACTTTCAACACCAGTTTTGCAGTTGAGACATCATTTTGTAAATGGCGGTCCATGAACAATTTTCAACAACGGTATCAATATCTATTTGGAAACCCAAATTTTATTGAAATCGGACAATGTTGAATTTTTCAGCCTTTTTTGGCAGCCATTTTTAAAATTGCTGTCAGCCTACAATTTACAAGATCAGTTTTGAAGTTGCGACATCAATACCTACTTGTAAACCAGATTTCATTGAAATCGAACAATGTTGAATATTCCCGCCTTTTTTGGTGGCCATTTTGAAAATGGCGGTCAATGAATAATTTTTAACACATCGGTTTTGAAGTTGCGACATCAATACCTAAAAAGGTATTGGTGTCGCAACTTCAAAACCGATGTTAAAAAGAACTTCTTCTCAGAAACTACTTGTCCAAGTAGTTGTCAAATTTCATTGAAATCGGACAATGTTGAATTTTCCCGCCTTTTTTGGTGGCCATTTTGAAAATGGTGGTCAAGGAACAATTTTCAACATCGTTTTTGAAGTCGCAACATCAAAATCTAATTGGAAACCAAATTTCATTGAAATCAGACAATGTTGAATTTTCTCGCCTTTTTTGGCAGCCATTTGGAAAACGGTGGTCAACAAACAATTTTCAAAACCAGTTTTGAAGTCACCATTGCATGACACACATTTTATCAATTCACAATGAACCTTTATCTTCTATAGTTTTGGAAATAAAAGACAAAAAATTTTGAAAATTCTGTGAACAAAGGGCACTAATTCCTACAAGGTTTTTTTCTTCAAAAATTTCAGGGTGGGTAGATCTTGATATGCTGAACATTTCTGCAATTTACACTTGACCTCTATATGTTAGACTTTTTGAAATAAAAAATAAACTAGAGTAATGACTGTCGGAAACGACAGTGATCCCCGCACCCCCTGTTTGACACAGAAAACAGCTATAGACCCTGGGTATAATTTTTCTTAACATTTTTGAAATTAAACTATTGACAGTCACTATTTTTACCATAAGGAATTAAAGAATATATGGTTGTTGGGCAGAATTCCAAAAAGTAAGTAGTCTTTGAGACTTTCAGGAATTTTACCAAACTTGGAATCATATATTTTGGAAATCAAGTTTGTGAAATGTTTCTTCTAATTCTAACAAATTTTTTAACTATGGTTTCAATGTAGAATTCCAAAAATATGTGGTCTTTGACACTTTCAGGAAATGTACCAAAATTGCAATCAATTATTTTTTGAAATTCAATTGGTGAAAATGATTGCCCTAATGGAAACAAACCCTAACAGCATGGTTGCTAGGTAGAATTCCAAAAAATACGTGGTCTTTGACACTTTCAGGAAATTTACCAAAATTGGAATCAAATATTTTTGAAATTCAATTGGTGAAAATGATTGCCCTAATGGAAACAAACCCTAACAGCATGGTTGCTAGGTAGAATTCCAAAAATATGGGGTCTTTGACACTTTCAGGAAATTTACCAAAATTGGAATCAAATATTTTTGAAATTCAATTGGTGAAAATGATTCCCCTAATGGAAACAAATCCTAACAGTATTGTTGCTAGGTAGAATTCCCAAAAATAAGTGGTCTTTGACAATTTCAGGAAATATTTTCAAATTTGGAATCAATTATTTTGGAAATCCAATTGGTGAAAATGATTGACCTTATCAAAACAAATGCTAATAGTTTGGTTGCTAGGTAGAATTCCAAAAAATATGTGGTCTTTGACACTTTCAGGAAATTTACCAAAATTGGAATCAAAAATTTTTGAAATTCAATTGGTGAAAATGATTGCCCTAATGGAAACAAATCCGAACAGTATTGTTGCTAGGTAGAATTCCAAAAAATAAGTGGTCTTTGACACTTTCAGGAAATTTACCAAAATTGGAATCAAATTTTTTTGCAATCCAATTGGTGAAAATGATTATACTTATCAAAACAAATGCTAAAAGTATGGTTGCTAGATAGAATTTCAAAAAATAAGTGGTCTTTTAGACTTTCAGGATATTTACCAAAATTGGAATCACATTTTCAAATTCTAAGATTTCAGAATTTTTATTTTTTTCCAAACACTTGCCAAAATGTAAGATTATATGCCAAAATGTCCAAAAATATCAGTCTTTGACATTTTCAGGAAATTTACCAAAGTTGGAACCGGAATCAAAATTCTGAAAGCTTATTGCACATCTACAGACTATATGCAACAATTCTGCAACAAAATTAAATCCATAAATCCAAAAATGTAGGATGAGTTTGCGTCGCATGCCATATGTGTCACAATCCACATTTTGTGGTCTTTATCAAATCGACACCTTGGGGCCTCTTGTTTGCATCAAGATAAATATCAAAAATCCGAAAGCTTATTGCGCATCTACAGACCATATGCAACAATTCTACAACAAAATTAAAACCCTAAATCCAAAAATGTAGCAGGAGTTTGTGTCGCATGCCACATGTGTCAAAATGGACATCTTGGGGCCTCTTGTTTGCACTAGACCAATATCAAAAATCCGAAAGCTTATTGCGCATCTGCAGCATATATGCAACAGTTCTATAACAAAATTAAAACCCTAAATCCAAAAATGTAGGAGGAGTTCGCGTTGCAAGGATGTGTGACGGACGGACGGACGAGGCCAACGACAATATCCCCGAACTTTCATTCGAAAGTGCGGGGATAAAAATGCACAACTGTTGAAAATTTTACAGAAAAAGGGCTATAACTATATTTCAGATTTTCTTCAAAATAACACAGTATGAAGATCTCATTAATGCTGATCATTTTAATCTGTAATGGTTTTCGAGTTATTGGCCAAAAACAGCAATTTACCTCTATGTTCTATTTTTAGCAACGGCAGCAATGTTGTTTGACCTACCGCCTAATCGAACACAATTTTGAGAAGCCATACTCTGGTGATGATTCAGGCCAAGTTTGGTTACATTTGGCCCAGTGGTTTCAGAGGAGAAGATTTTTGAAATTGTTAACAGAGAGACAGACAGACGGATGGACGACGGACGCATAGTGATGGCAAAAGCTCACATGGCCTTTTAGGCCAGGTGAGCTAAAAAGTATTCTGCTCGATATTTTATTTTGGATTTCAGGAATATGTATAAGCTAGATTACAAGGGCAACCCCTGCCAAAATTTTTTTAAGGGGGATTCTGAATATTTTGATTTCAGCAATTTATAAGGGGAACTGCCGCCCCATTTTTTTTTTAAATGGTGTTCTGATATGGGTTGTAATGGACGGTGGAGCTTTCGATTGTCTTGGAAACCGAACAACAAAACTGAAATTTTAGAAAACTAGAGGCTCTCAAGAGCCTGAATAGCTCACCTGGTCCATGACTGACATAGACTGCAGCCCAAATTAACCCAATGTTAAAGTGTCTCTTTTTCTAGAAGTTTCAAAAACGTGTTTTCCCAATAGGGTCCAATGTTAAACTTAGTAGTAAGTCTTCCACGGAAGACATGTGTCGCCTGCGTAATAACACTAAAAGGAAGTTACGTCAAACAGGAAGTGGGCATGCAAGAGATCCCAGACCCTTTTACACATTATAGGTCCCAATACTGATACTCCATGCCAAATTGCAGAAGGCAGGGATATGTGGTGTCTGAGAAAAACGTGACAGAAATTTTCAATACTTGAAAAATATTCTAAGTTCAGTCAAACAGGAAGTGGGCATGCCAGAGATTCAAAACTATAGTACAGGTCCCCATACTGATACTAAATGCTAAATCACAGAAGGCTGGGATATGTGGTTCCTGAGTAAAATGTGACAGAATTTTTCAATACTTGAAAAATATTCTAAGTTCCGTCAAACAGGAAGTGGCCATGCAAGAGATCCCAAACTTTATTACACGGTAAAGGCCCCATACTGATACTCCATACTGAATTGTAGAAGGCTAGGATCTGTGGTTCCTGAGAAAAATGTGACAGAAATTTTCAAGACGCAAAAAATATTCTAAGTTCCGTCAAACAGGAAGTTGGCATGCGAGAGATCCCAAACTCTATTACAAGGTATAGGTCCCCATACTGATACTCTATGCCAAATTGCAGAAAGCTCGGATACATAGTTCCTAAGAATTTTTGTGACACAGACAACGCCGACGACAACGCAAGACAACGGATAGTGATCCCTATATGTCGCCACTGCGTGAACGCAGGCGACACAACAATGGTCCCCGCTGGCAGCCATCTTGGATGAGGTGCAGACTTGTCATACATAATTTTTTAAAAAGACCATTAAAGGCCTATTGTGACCAAGTTTGATTCCAACTGACCAAGTAGTTTCAGAGAAGAATGTCTTTGAATGTGTTTTTCCCATCGGGTCCAATCTTAAACTATGTCCCCCACTGGCGGCCATCTTGGAATACATGCAGACTTACCAGACACATTCTTTATGGACAGTTGTCACCAAGTATGGTTCCAATTGGACAAGTAGATTCAGAAGTTTCCATGGTTAATTTAAAGCCCTACTATCCATTACAACCCATTTCAGACCATCATTCAAAAAAATTTGGGCAGGGGTTCCCCTTATAATTCAGATAATACATATTGCTGAAATCAAAACATTCCAAGTCCCCCTTTCCATAAAAAATTTTCCCCCTTATTATCTAGTTTAAACATATTTCTTATATTGTGAAGAAAACTATGAAGCACAATACTTTTTTCCAAAGATTCAGTGTTCTGGTTTGGTTTCCATGGCAACTGAAAGCTCCACTATCCATTACAACCAATTTCAGATCACCATTCAAAAAAAAAAAATTTGGCCAAGCATTCGCTTTATCATCCAAGCAATATGTATTGTTGAAATCAAAGCAATTCAAATCCCCAAACAAAAAATTTGAAAGGGGTTCCCCTTATAAATATCCTTTCGTAAAATATTTAATACAGGAGTTTGTCTTTTATTGCAGTGTGGAGTTGGTAAAACAATTCCCCGTGGTAGAGATGTATGCTCTTTATTATTCTTAGATATGGTGTACTTTTACATGAGATAATATCTCATGTGTACACTTTGTTCAATTACTATTATCTAAATTTATGTAAATTCTAAAACCTTAGGATTAACTCCCTCCATTATAGTTTTGTCCTTAGCTATATTTGATATTACTGATTATTCGGATTTCGTTTGGTTTTATGCATTTTAAACATTTTTTGAAATTATGGATTTCCTTTGTTTGGGTTCTAGTGCTGCTGATGAGGAATTAATTTCCGAAATGGCCATACATCTCATTAAAATTATTTCAGCTGGAGTTAACATATGTGTTATGGTCTCATGTTCATTTACTCCATATCCTACATATTTCTAAAATTGAGAAGACCAGAGGCTCCCGGGAGTGGTATTGCTCAACTGGCTTTCAGTTGCGACAATCAAGCTTACGGTGTAAGTTATACAGTTGAACTTCCGTCTCTCAAATTTGGTAGCTGGAACACCACCAATATCTTCAACTGTATTTTAAGTCTGATCATGTTTTACTATACATATATATTTCCTTTGGGCTTTTTTGACAAAAATCGTTCTTGCTAAGGACCTCTTTCGACACCAGTTTTGAAGTAAAAACATCATTTTGTAAATGGCAGGCAATGACAATTTTCAACATCAGTTTTTGAAGTCGCAACATCAATATCTATTTGGAAACCAAATTTCATTGAAATCGGACAATTTTGAATTTTCCCGCCTTTTTTGGCGGGCATTTTAAAAATGGCATTCAACGAACAATTTTTAACATCGGGTTTGAAGTTGCGACATCAATACCTATTTGGTAACCAAATTTCATTGAAATTGGACAACGTTGAATTTTCCCGCCTTTCTTGGCGGCCATTTTAAAAATGGGGGTCAACAAACAATTTTCAACACTGGTTTTGAAGTCGCAACATCAATATCTATTTGAAAACGAAATTTTATTGAAATCAAACAATGTTGAATTTTCCCGCCTTTTTTGGCAGCCATTTTGAAAATGGCGGTCAATGAACGATTTTCAACACCCCTTTTGAAGTCACCACAGCATGGCAAACATTTTATCAATTTACACTTAACCTTCATCTTCTATAGTTTTGGAAATAAAAGACAAAAAATATAAAAAAAATTTGAAAATTCTGTGAAAAAGGACAATAACTCCTACAAGGGTTTTTGGATTTTCTCCAAAATTTAAGTCGGGTAGATCTTGATATGCTGAACATTTTTGCAATTTAAAGTTGGCTTCTATCTGTTATAGTTTCTTTGATAAAAAATGAAATATATTAAAATTTTGAAAAATTTTCGGAAAAGGGGCAATAACTCCAAAATGGATAATCAGATTTTCTCTAAAATCACAGGGCAGGTAGATCTTGTCATGCTGATCACTTTAATCCACATGTCAGATTTTTAATATCTGCTACGGTTTTTGAGTTATTTGCAAAAAACAGCAATTTACCCCTATGTGCTATTTTTAGTAACGACAGCCATGTTGTTTGGTCCTCAGACTCATCAGATACAATTTTGAAACAGGATACCCTGGTGATGATTCAGGCCAAGTTTGGTTAAAATTGGTTCAGTGGTTTCAGAGGAGAAGATTTGTGAAAAGTTAATGACGGACGGACGGAAGCCGGACGCCAAGTGATGGGAATAGCTCACATGACCCTTTGGGTCAGGTGAGCTAAACAAGAGGCTCTCAAGAGCCTGTATCGCTCACCTGGGCCACGGCTGACATATGCAGTTAAAATAATCCCAATGTTTTAAGGGCATCATTTTCAAATTTGTTGATTTACATTGATGTAATATTATCTTAAGTTAAACTATATTCCAGACTGGCAGCTATTTTGGATGGGGGTGCAGTTCTAATGTTAAAACTATGATCCCTGCTGGCGGTCATCTTGGATATAGCGCGGATCTGAAAAACAACTTTTTGCAGGGGACCATCTTGGGACTATTGTGGCCAAGTTTGGTTTCAACTGGCCAAGTAGTTTCAGAAGAGAAGATCTTTGAGAGTATTTTCCCATAGGGTCCAATGTTAAAACTATGATCCCGCTGGCGGCCATCTTGTATATAGCGCGGATCTGAAAAACAACTTTTTTGCAGGGGACCATCTAAGGACTATTGTGGCCAAGTTTGGTTTCAATTGGCCATGTAGTTTCAGAGGAGAAGATCTTTGAAAGTATTTTCCCATAGGGTCCAATGTTAAAACTATGATCCCTGCTGGCGGCCATTTTGGATATAGCTCAGATCTGAAAAACTTTTTAAAGGGGACCATCTAAGGACTATTGTGGCCAAGTTTGGTTTCAATTGGCCATGTAGTTTCAGAGGAGAAGATCTCTGTAAGTATTTTCCTATAGGGTTCAATGTTAAAACTATGATCCCCGCTGGCGGCCATCTTGGATATAGCGCGGATCTGAAAAACAACTCTTTTGCAGGGGACCATCTAAGGACTATTGTGGCCAAGTTTAGTTTCAATTGGCCCAGTAGTTTCTGAGGAGCAGATCTTTGAAAGTATTTCCCATAGGGTCCAATGTTAAAACTATGATCCCCGCTGGCGACCATCTTGGATATAGCCCCGATCTGAAAAACAACTTTTTTGAAGGGGACCATCTAAGGACTATTGTGGCCTAGTTTGGTTTCAATTGGCTCAGTAGTTTCAGAGGAGAAGATCTTTGTTAGTGTTTTCCCATAGGGTCCAATGTTAAAATTATGATCCCCGCTGGCGGCCATCTTGGATATAGCGCGGATCTGAAAAACAACTTTTTTACAGGGGATCATCTAAGGACTATTGTGGCCAAGTTTGGTTTCAATTGCTCATGTCGTTTCAGAGGAAAAGATCTTTGAAAGTGTTTTCCCATAGCGTCCAATGTTAAAACTATGATCCCCGCTGGCGGCCATCTTGGATATAGCCCCATATGAAAAACAACTTTTTTGAAGGGGACCATCTAAGGACTATTGTGGCCAAGTTTGGTTTTAATTGGCTCAGTAGTTTCAGAGGAGAAGATCTTTGAAAGTGTTTTCCCATAGGGTCCAATGTTAAAACTTTGATCCCCGCTGGCGGCCAATTTGGATATAGCTCGGATCTGAAAAACAACTTTTTTTGTAAGGGACCAACTAAGGACTATTGTGGCCAAGTTTGGTTTCAATTGGCTCAGTAGTTTCAGAGGAGAAGATCTTTGAAAGTGTTTTCCCATAGGGCCCAATGTTAAAACTATGATCCCCGTTGGCGGCCATCTTGGATATAGCGCAGATCTGAAAAACAACTTTTTTGTAAGGGCCCATCTAAGGACTATTGTGGCCTAGTTTGGTTTCAATTGGCCATGTAGTTTCAGAGGAGAAGATCTTTGAAAGTGTTTTCCCACAGGGTCCAATGTTAAAACTATGATCCCCGCTGGCGGCCATCTTGGATATAGCGCGGATCTGAAAAACAACTTTTTTGTAGGGGACCATCTAAGGACTATTGTGGCCAAGTTTGGTTTCAATTGGCTCAGTAGTTTCAGAGGAGAAGATCTTTGAAAGTGTTTTCCCATAGGGTCCAATGTTAAAACTATGATCCCCGCTGGCGGCCATCTTGGATATAGCTCGGATCTGAAAAACTTTTTTTGTAAGGGACCAACTAAGGACTATTGTGGCCAAGTTTCGTTTCAATTGGCTCAGTAGTTTCAGAGGAGAAGATCTTTGAAAGTGTATTCCCATAGGGTCCAATGTTAAAACTATGATCCCCGTTGGCGGCCATCTTGGATATAGCGCAGATCTGAAAAACAACTTTTTTGTAAGGGACCATCTAAGGACTATTGTAGCCAAGTTTGGCTTTAATTGGCCCAGTAGTTTCTGAGGAGAAGATCTTTGAAAGTATTTTCCCATAGGGTCCAATGTTAAAACTATGATCCCCGCTGGCGGCCATCTTGGATATAGCGCGGATCTGAAAAACAACTTTTTTGCAGGGGGCCATCTAAGGACTATTGTGGCCAAGTTTGGTTTCAATTGGCCATGTAGTTTCAAAAAGATCTTTGAAAGTGTTTTCCAATAGGGTCCAATGTTAAAACTATGATCCCTGCTTGTGGCCATCTTGGATATAGCACGGATCTGAAAAACAACTTTTTTTACAGGGGATCATTTAAGGACTATTGTGCCCAAGTTTGGTTTCAACTGGCTCTGTAGTTTCAGAGGAGAAGATCTTTGAAAGTGTTTTCCCATAGGGTCCAATGTTAAAACTATGATCCCCACTGGCGGCCATCTTGGATATAGCGCGGATCTGAAAAACAACTTTTTTGAAGGGGACCATCTAAGGACTATTGTGGCCTAGTTTGGTTTCAATTGGCTCAGTAGTTTCAGAGCAGAAGATCTTTTAAAGTATTTTCCAATAGGGTCCAATGTTCAAAGTTTGGTTTCATTTGGCTCAGTAGTTTCAGAGCAGAAGATCTTTGAAAGTATTTTCCCATAGGGTCCAATGTTAAAACTATGATACCCACTGGCGGCCATCTTGGATATAGCGCGGATCTGAAAAACAACTTTTTTGCAGGGGACCATCTAAGGACTATTGTGGCCAAGTTTGGTTTCAATTGGCTCAGTAGTTTCAGAGGAGAAGATCTTTGAAAGTGTTTTCCCATAGGGTCCAATGTTAAAACTATGAT
>MJUU01039787.1:29576-39672 GCA_002080025.1 Modiolus philippinarum
CGGACGCCGACGCTAGGGGTATCACATAAGCCCCCCTCACTTCGTGAGGTGAGCTAAAAATGTTTTTGAACATTGTTGGTTTGGTGACATTGTGCAATTAAAGTATTGCAGGACTTTGTTGGCTTTGGTGATATTGTACATCAAAGTTTTAATTGGAATTCTTTTGGTTTGGCTAGACTGGCTCATCAACATTTTGTGAACCTAGTTTACTTTGGTGAAAATGTCTGAACAACCAATTATTTTGGACTAGTTTGGTTTTTGAGACATTGCCTATCAAAATATTTTTATACTTTAATTGTTTTCAAAACATAGTGTGATCAGCATTTTTTCAGATTTTGTTGGTTTTGGTGAAGGAAATCTATTGACATTTTCTTTAATTTGTTGGTTTGTGACCTTGTCCACTCAACATATTTTTTAGAGTTTATTGGTTTGATGTCATTTATCTATTTACATGTTTTAAGATCTTGTTGGTTTGGTTACACTGTCCAATCAACATGTTTTTGGACTTTGTTGGTTTTTGTGACTGCCAAATCAACATGTTTTTGACCTTGCTGGTTTTGGTGACATTGATTGATCAAATTATTTTTTTGTTTGTTGATTATGGTGGCATTGTAAGAAACATTTTTAGTGAGGGAAAATCAACTTGTGACCTTCAGGCCACAGTCAAAATTATGCCATGTTAGACCATTTATAATAAAAACTCACATATCTTCGGGACTCCAATGTAATAAAACCTTTACTTTACCACTGTCTTCTGTTCTTTTGGCAATTATCTAAAAAATTTAAAATATTTACTGAAAATGAAATGCATCTCATTCAAAAAGAATATATTTGTCTTAGTATGAATATGAAACACAACTAATCTAAGGCCACACCAATTTGATTTATAGTTCTTTGGACTTTGCTGCACCAATTTTAACGACGACGACTTTAATTAAAAAAATTTGCCGCACCTGGAAAATTTTCGCCCGCACGCCGCATCCGTTTTGGCATTTAGAGTATGAAAAATTTTACTGGTTCCCGGTTCTCCATCAGTAATATATTGCAATTAATTTTGAAGTATTGGGAACAGGTAATATGAAAAAAAAAAACATCGTCATGGACCATGTTTTTGCGGTTTCAGCTCACCGCAACAGAGAAATTATATTAGAAAAATCGAATGTTCTACAAATGCAACCTTCCAGGACCTTTTCAATTTGTCGGTAGGGGCAAGCTTTAACGACTTGTCAATCGACAGCGTTCGAAAAATCATTGGACTCAACCGAAATCGGAGGCAATGACAATATCTCGTTTCGACATGAGTTTGTCCGTTTTAATTGATCTTGACTGCAAATTTGTATGCTTCGAACTGGGAGGATCCTAACAATAATTCACCCTCTGACATATCCCAAAGCAGTAAGCATATTGACTCCAAGAAAAATGCCTATTTAATCCCTATGAACACAAAAAAGACTTACAAACTACCAGCCAAACCTAAACTGTCAACCTCTAAAGATAAACTAACAGGTCCTGAAAGACTGCATTGAGGTTCTTGCAATGTTTGGAGTAATATAAATGAATGTCTAGATTTTTCAGCTAATTGATCTTGTGGACAGTAAATGAAATATTTATGGTTCCCAACGAAACTTCTCTGAAAGGCCCGGAAGCTTTACTGACTTATAAAATTGCTTTAAAAGACCAAGGTAAAAAATGTGGGGATCCTTTGATCTCATTGCCAATTTCATCAGACATACAGGCATATCTATTTACTTCATAAAAAATATTCTTGGGTGTCCTCCATTGAAATATACCTTTATCCCAAGCTTTAAAGCAGGGTAACCATCCATAGAAGCAGTTAAACAAATTCCTTTAAAACATGACCACTGATAGAAGTGATTTAAATCTGTATTCCTGGTGGTGTAGGTATATTGAAATGGAAAAGCCCTAGGTATGAGTCCAAACAGTAGCTGTAATCGACAGTGCAGGTGCTGGAATAATTGCATGGAAAGAATATGTGAGGTACACAGAGACATTTGTTTTACTTGGAACATCTTTATCATATGTGCATTTTGATTATTCATTAAAAAAAAAACTGAGTTTACTTCGCCCAATGAAACTAGATTTAGAAAAAAAAATAATTTAAAAAACTCGCTCGCTCCCTAAAATTTCATTCGCCTGACAAACCATCATTTTCCGGAAAAAGAAATTATAATAAAAAAAAATTTCGCTCGCTCGCCCCAATTTTTCAGAGGAAAAAATCCAAAGAACTATAAATCAAATTGGTGTGGCCTAATTTACAATAATCAAATTGGTTACAATTGTCTGATTGGTCAATCAACTTTCAAACTGCAATTCTTTATGAACAATTTATATCCTTTCACTAGAGCCAGAAAACAAGTGGATACAATATGACTGAAAACTAGAGCATGTCGAAACTGCCGTTGTCGGAAGGGCCCCGCAATTTCGATCCTGAAATTCCATGCAAAAGTAAAATTGAGGTAAGTGGGGATTCACATTCTGTTTGACACAAATGTGTTGATACAGTAATTTGCTGGATACAGTGAATTCTTGAATTTTTACCAAACCATGTCATTTTTCAGCTTCAGACTTAATATCAAATCATTCCAAGTTGATACAGGTCTAAAAATCTTATGAAGATAATTTGGTTTATAGTAAAAAGTAAAAGTACTGGCAAACAGGAAGTGGTTGATCGACAAATTTGAAAAACCACTTTTGCAATTCAACTCATCATTTCAAAGCTTCAAACCAAATTTCCAATCATTCCCTCCAGTAGAAGCCAAGAAATCTGTGACCNTTTGTCTCCCTTATGTTAAACTTTAAACATTTCAATATTTCATTAATATTTATATCATAATCTTTC
This sequence comes from Modiolus philippinarum, assembly GCA_002080025.1. Classification (NCBI taxonomy): domain Eukaryota; kingdom Metazoa; phylum Mollusca; class Bivalvia; order Mytilida; family Modiolidae; genus Modiolus; species Modiolus philippinarum. The sequence goes on from MJUU01039787.1 coordinate 32,437, forward strand.
ACTATGTTTCCCTCTATATATTATTAATAATTACATGCAAAACATTGCTTCCATTTTTTAAAAAGGTATGATAATATCCTTTTTTATGTTCTCAATAACATGAAAAGTTTCCAGATGATGCAATTAAATCATAGAAACCTAGAATCATTTTCAAATGTATGTATGACAGGTAAATGTACTACTGAATATTGATATATCAGACTAAAATTACAATGTGTAGCCAATTCAAATAAATAAATGTACTTACAGATAGCTGTTTCTTATATCCAAAATAAATTCATTTAAACAAAATTTGACACTTATTTTTTCTTATCAATGTTATCAAAGATATCAAATTTATGTCTCTCTCCATTTTCTGTTTTGGCATAAACACCACAATTAAAGTACCATGCACTCTCAAATTTCCCTGAATTTCTGAGTTTCATAATAAGTCCCATGTTAAATTTGGTCACATCATCCACTAAACGAATTCCCTGTTTTGGTAATGTTTTTTTAACTCTCATGATTCTACTTTTTACCTCCGAGTTAATACATTTAACAAGTATAGGCTGTGGCTCACCAACTTTCCCTTTAATTCTATGTATTGCTTGGATTTCTGAGGGATCAACATTAACGTTCAACTGTTTTTTCGAAATGTCATTTACTAGGATGGCTTTAAGATCTTCGCCTTTCTTCTCCGGACAATTTAATATTTTGATGTTGAATTTGACGGAAAATTTGGTTTACAGTAAAAATTCAAAGTATCGGTAAACAGGAAGTGGATGTCCGACAAACTTGAAAATTGCTTACACAATACAGCTCATCATTTCCAAGCTTTAGACCATCCCTTCTGTAGAAGCCAAAAAATCTTTGACGGAAAATTTGGTTTACAGTAAAAATTCAAAGTATCTGTAAACAGGAAGTGGATGTCCGACAAACTTGAAAATTGCTTACACAATACAACTCATCATTTCCAAGCTTCAGACCAAATTTCAAATCGTTCCCTTCAGTAGAAGCCAAGAAATCTTTGACGGAAAATTTTGTTTTAGCAAAAATTCAAAGTATCGGCAAACAGGAAGTGGGCACCCGACAAACTGAAAATTGCTTACACGATACAACTCATCATTTCCAAGCTTCAGACCAAATTTCAAATCATTCCCACATATAGAAGCCAAGAAATCTGTGAAGGAAAAAATTGTTGACAGACAGACGGACAAAGTGAAAACTATAGGGCACCCGCATCTCGATGCAGGGCCCTAATTATTAATGAAACATAGAAAGCAGCAACAGCCTGCTTACCTCACCTTGTTGTGCAGCATTGTCTCAAGTTATTAATGTCAGTAAACAGGAATGGACTACAGCCATTCTTTTTTAATAGATTTATTCATGAAATGTAGGTCACAGACTGCATCTAAAGCAATTACTGCAGCTGTAATCCAAAAATGCATCATACATACCAATATGGTTGATGTGGGACAAGTCAATAAGTGGGAAATGACTTGAACCATTCTAACCAAGTCACTCATGTGTTGAATGTAGGTCACAGACAGTATCAGAAGCACACATTGTTGTTGTCTTACCAAAATGCATCATACATACAAATATGGTTGATGTGGGACACGTCAGTAGGCGGGAATGAACTATAACCATTCTACCTAATTCAAATCTAATTTGAAGTCTACTAATCTAGAAAATCTAGAAAAACCTTTGTATTATTATATTGGGAAAAGGCTTGGTCAAATTCTACATTCTAGACTTTGTATGCACTGTAGCTCGTTAAACCAGCATCTATTCTCAAAAAATATTATTGACTCTCCACTTTGTCAATGCGGTGCTATTGAAACAACGGAACACTATTTATTACACTGTCCTCGATATAATGCACTTAGACACCAATTTATTGAACATATTCTTGATGACCCACTCATATCATGTGACTACTTACTTTTTGGATCATCCAAAATCACTTATGAAAAGAATGTTGAGATTTTTCTGGCAGTGCAGTCTTTCTTAATAAATTCAAAACGATTTGAGAGAAATTAATTCACCATAACTGTCCCACCTTAAGATTATCCACAGTGCATGTGCTAATATAGTTCTTTTTTTTTTTCATTTATGTTTGACAACATGTTTTGTTCAGATCAATTCCCTTCTTTTTTTTTCATCTTGAAAAACTTAAATTTGAAAGTTTATTGTATAATTCATTACAAATTCTACCTTCTGAGCAAATTAGTTACCAATTGTAAATTTATTTATATAGGAAACGGATTAATATAAGTTTTAATAACTTGTTTCCGAATCCTTTAAATGGTTCACTGTAATGTTTGATCATGTGTATTATTATATATGTATTGTATGCAATGAATTATTTAATAAAATATGTTTACAGTAACCATTCTACCTAACAAGTCGCTCATACGTAAAATGTAGGTCACAGACAGCATCCAAAGCATGCATTGTTGTTGTCATCAAAAAATGCATCATACATACCAATATGGTTAATGTGGGACATGTCAGTAAGCGGGAATGGACTCTAACCATTCTACCTAACCAATTCACTCATGCATAAAATGTAGGTCACAGACAGCATCCAAAGCATGTATTGCAGTTGTCATCCCAAAATGCATCATATATACCAATATGGTTGATAAGGGACATGTCAATAAGCAGGAATGGACTTTTACCATTATTCCTATCAGTATGTAGAAGTCAACACTAGGGATATCTCACTTTGTGAGGTGAGCTAAAAATTTGGCTATTTTTTACTTTGTTGTAAGCAGGAAGGTCAAATACTTTCAACAAATAGTATTTTGAATGCAAATATTTGATCAAAAAGAATTTATACAAGTTAATGATTGAAAAAGAGATGTATTACTATCTGGGGAGTCACTGAGATAATCTAAGTTTTGTCTGAAATTAAATGATACTGAAAGAGTTGACTCTGTACAGTGTGGTTTTACTAGACAGGCACCGGTTCCACCAGAACTGTGGAATGTGACGGAATCTGAGCTGCCGTTCAGATCAATCTGTGATTTGTTTGTGATGTGTGTTATTTGGTCTGATACTTAAAGAACTGTGGAATATGATGGAATCTGAGCTGCCATTGAGATCAATCTGTGTTTTGTTTGTGATGTCTGTTATCTGGTCTGATACTTACAGAACTATGGAATATGATGGAATCTGAGCTGCCATTGAGATCAATCTGTGTTTTGTTTGTGATGTGTGTTATTTGGTCTGATACTTACAGAACTATGGAATATGATGGAATCTGAGCTGCCATAGAGATCAATCTGTGTTTTGTTTGTGATGTGTGTTATCTGGTCTGATACTTACAGAACTGTGGAATATGATGGAATCTGAGCTGCCATTGAGATCAATCTGTGTCTTGTTTGTGATGAGTGTTATCTGGTCTGATACTTACAGAACTATGGAATGTGATGGGATCTGAGCTGCCATTGAGATCAATCTGTGTTTTGTTTGTGATGTGTGTTATCTGGTCTGATACTTACAGAACTATGGAATGTGATGGAATCTGAGCTGCCATTGAGATCAATCTGTGTTTTGTTTGTGATTTGTGTTATCTGGTCTGATACTTACACACTGTGGAATGTGATGGAATCTGAGCTGCCGTTCAGATCATTCCGTGATTTCTTTGTAATGTGTGTTATCTGGTCTGGTACTTACAGAACTGTGGAATGTGACAGAATCTGAGCTGCCATTGAGATCAATCTGTGTTTTGTTTGTGATGTGTGTTATCTGGTCTGATACTTACAGAACTGTGGAATGTGATGGAATCTGACCTGCCATTGAGATCAATCTGTGTTTTGTTTGTGATGTGTGTTACCTGGTATGATACATACAGAACATCCGAATGGGACAGATCAATCAATGTTGTGTTTCCAGTGTGTGTTATCCAGTCTGATACTAAAGAACTGTGGAATGTGACAGAATCTGAGCTGCCGTTCAGATCATTCCGTGATTTCTTTGTAATGTGCGTTATCTATTCTGGTACTTACAGAACTGTGGAATGTGACAGAATCTGAGCTGTCATTGAGATCAATCTGTGTTTAGTTTGTGATGTGTGTTATCTAGTCTCATACTTACAAAACTGTGGAATTTGACAGGCTCTGAGCTGCCATTGAGATCAATCTGTGATTTGTTTGTGATGTGTGCCATCTGATCTAGTCTGATACTTACAGAACTGTGGAATGTGACGGAATCTGAGCTGCCATTGAGATCAATCTGTGTTTTGTTTGTGATGTGTGTTATCTGGTCAGATAATCTGTCCATAATACCAGGATCAAAATAATCTGTAGCCTTTGCTGAAAAACATAAATGTGAATTATGAATAACATGGTACATGTATATATCTTTTTTCTGTGTTAATACGTACATATCATACCAATATGCAATTCTTTTATTTTAGTACTTCACTACTTGTTAGTAAATATTTCCTTACTTTCTGTTTCACAGTTTTGTATTCACTTATAACACTAGTACTGACTGATAAATTTAATTATCTGCTCTTTCAGGCAGCTCTTTATAATGTCAGAGCATTGCCATTGTGAAGGAATTCTCATATATCATATTGTGTTTAGCCTTACAAATAGCTTGTCCTGGTTTGTTTTATTGTTTTTTTCATATTGCGAAAGACTGATTTTTTAAGCTACGAGATGAAGTCCATATTACCTCATCATTAATTGATTCATAATTTTCTTGGAACAGAAATGCCGTCCATAATATCGGCTTTCATTTACTTTAGGGGACCCACTAGTGTAGGGTGGTGATTTTTTTTGCATTTACATTTATTACAGGAAGATTTGGTTAGGGTTAAGGTTATGGGTTAGGGTTAACGTTAGGAATAGGGCTAGAGTTAGCATCCTGTGGTTAGGGTTAGGTTAGGGATATGGTTAGCCTATCTAGGACAGGGTCCCCTAAAGTAAACTTAGGCCATTTACAGACATGTCATTCAAAGTATGCATTATACACAAACAATAAAGGCATTGTTCCATTGCTTGGCTTTACCATATATTACAAGGGAATTTGCTTCATGTCATTTACTCCATATCATTTCATTGTTTATTTGCTGCTGTTCACAATGCATGAATATCTAAATTTTTCACACTACATATATCTTGTATATTATACAGACATCCATTTCACAATATGCATTATTCCTTACAGGCATGCTGATCACATACTTTTGCTGTATACCCAATGCATCTCTGTTTTACAGACATGATATTCACAATATCTTTAATGTCTTATATACTTGCTGTTCATAATATCCTAAATGCTTTACAGACATAATGTTCACAATATCTCATATGCTTTAGAGACAAGCTTTTTACAAAAGTTTATACTTTACAAACATGCACAGACATTACCCTTGACCATATTTTCCAAAATATCAACTAATTTACATCAAATACTGTGAAAGTACTTTTATTCGTGGATGCCAATTTTCGTGGATTGCAGACAAGTCCTTAGTTCGTGGGTTCTTAAATTCATGGTTTGAGACTTTCCATAGTACAAATCAAAGGAGATTTGTATTTCGTTAGGTATCAAATTTCGTGGTTTTAGTCAACCACGAAATCCACGAAATTTGGTACCCCATCAACAATAGTACTTTCACAGTATACAAGAAAAACTATATAGGATATACCAAAAGTCTTATTTTCTCCAATGACACCCATATAGTAAACAATACATGCCTGGCTCATCGTTTCTTTTTTACTGAAAAATGTCTGATTGGAAAAAAACAAGTGAAGACCCAAATAGATGTCTCGCCCGTCCCTGCTTGGATTCTAAATCGGTGTGAAATCCAAGTGACTGAATGCTCACTAGACTGTGAAATTTAGGTCACTGATATAAGCCATATAGCAGGCCATCATGTACTTCAAAAGACCAAACAACATATAAAATACATTGACCTACCATTAATACATCATAAGAAGCCAGACATGCTCGCTACACCATGAAAATGAGGTCACAGGCATAAGTCATATGGCAGATTGTCAAGCACTGTCCAAGACCAACCAACATGCAAAATATTAGTGACCTACCACTAAAGAGATAATGAGAAACTGAACATGTTCACTAGACCATAACATTGAGGTCAAAAACAAAAGTCACATGCCAGTCTGACAGGTACAACCCAAGACCAACCTACATACTAAATATCATTGACCTATCATTTACAGTTATTGAGAAATGCACTTACTAAGGCATTCTTTACATGGCCATTAGACCATAAAATTGAGGTCAAGGACAAAAGTCATATGCAAGACTGACATGTACTACCCAAGACCAACCTGCATATTAAATATTATCAAACTATCTCTAATAGTTATTGAATAAAGGGCTACGCCGAGCGCAGCATGATACGACCGCAGCATGTCGACCACTGAAATTTCAACAAAAGTAGTTTAAAGTGAATGTGGACACAGTAAAGAGCTTGACACAATAATTAGATGGACACAAAAAGAAGCTAGACACAGTTATTAGGTTGAAACAAAATAGGGAATAAATAAACCCTTTTGAATACTTACTGATAAAAAACCGGATTGGAATTGGAATTGGCAAAAAATAACTGTATATGTCTAATATAACTAGAATTGGCTAATAATTAGACATTTCCTGTTAAATTACCCAAAAATGGATTATATTAGCCAAAAAGGTTTACTAGTGAGATCAGATAAGTCTTAATGGATGTATACATATAGGGAATTTCATTTTCCCCCACTACCATATGACTTTTCCAAATAAGTAAAGCAATAAAAGTCATCACCTCCATTCAATGGTAATCATTGTAATACAAAAATGTACCTTGAAATGCATTTACTTTGTATTAATGTTTTCATAAGCAATAATAAAATTCATTAAGGTACTAGTATTTGTCATAAATATTTCATTTAACAATTAAAATTTGTGTCAAATGTCAGAGTGCTAATTACTAAAACAACATAAATTTCAATGATGGGCTTGGGTATGTTTACTTTTTCAATACATCAAATTGATTCACAAAGGAATGTTTTCATTACTACCTAGATTTTAAACTGATATGAAAAATACACCTGTTTTTTAATTAAAAATTAATTAAATGTATTTCAAACACAATTTTAAAGGATATATAAATTAAAACAAGTGATGACCCTAAAGGATGTCTCGCCTGTCCCTGCTGGACTCTAAATTGATGTGAAATCTAAGTGAACTAATCAGAAAAGTGAACATGCTCACTAGACTGTGAAATTGAGG
>MJUU01039789.1:6257-26437 GCA_002080025.1 Modiolus philippinarum
TAACCACCACAGTTTCCCAATTTTCTGCTGCATTTGTGTCTTAATTTACAGGTGGCAAAATCATAATCGTTTGAAGAAGAAACAGTGAAAACGAATGATAAAAGATATCTCAAAGTTTTTTCTTTAGTAGTACACGCACATACTAGTTTGCGTTTTAACTATGAAAGATCAGATTTTGTTAATGTAAACAAAAGCTATGTAGTTGAATTCATTTTAATTATATTAAATTCGTTCCCTTTCCTGCTACAAATTTAAAATTGAATGAAATACTTATATGCTCAGAGTATAAGCAAAATGATTATTCACAAATATATATCAAAAATATGGAGAAACAAGTGTGGACCTAATAGATTTCTTGCGCATCCCAGCTTGGGCGCTAATTTGATATGAAAAATCAACCTGACCTTGTGATAAAAAACTTGAAATTTTCACTTGAATTTGAAATTGGGGTCATTGACAAAAGCCATTTAGTAGACTCTAATGTACTACCCAAGACCAACTCATACACCAAATATCATTGACCTACCAATAATATATACTAAGAATACATACTAAGAAACTAAACATACTCACTAGACCAAGAAATTGAGTTCACAGATAAAACCATATAGCAGAATATAATCCACTACCAACGAACAACCAATATTCAAAATGTCAACTTACCATTAACATAAATAACTCAAACAATAGTGGACCCTAGTAGATATTTCGTCCGTCCCTTTTTGGCCTCTCAATTGATGTGAAATCTTAACTGACCTAATCAGAAAACTTGACATGCTCACTAGACTGTGAAATTTGGATCATTGACAAAAACCATATTACAGGCCATAATGTACTACCAAAGACCAACCAAGATATCAAATGTAATTGACCTACAATAAATACATCAGGATAAACCCGACATGCTCACTATGATATTGAGGTGAGAGGCATACGTTATATGGCAGACTGTTATGCGCTGCCCAAGACCAACCAACCAACATACAAAATATCAGTGACCTTCCACTAAAAGATACTGAAAAATTTAACATGCTCACCAGACCATGGTATTTAGGAAATGGGCAAAAGTCAACTGCCAGTCTGACATGTTTTACCCAAGACCAAACTATATACAAAATACATTTGGTATTATTGACCCTCTACTTACAGTTATGGAGAAATGAACTTAATCAAAGAAAATTAACATGGCCACTTGACCAGGAAATTAAGGTCAAGGACTAAAGTTAAAATGCCAGACTTGCATGTACTGCCAAAGACCAAATTACATTCTAACCCCCTCCCAATGGTATAGTTTGCCACGATTATAAAGTAAAAAACACAAGACTTAAGCAAATTAAAAACATCTAAAAATGACAAACGGGAGAAAGAAGGAATGATTGCCCAGCGTTTCGGCCGTATGGTGTTTAATAAATCGACAGATGCCCACTGTTATTTAAATTATGGTTCCTGTCACCCTAAGTCATGCAAGGATGCCACTAAAAAGTCACAATACTTGCGACTTTGTCGTATCTTTAGTGACGACCAGAACTTCAAGACTCGGTATCACAGAATGAAAATCCTTTTTTGTCAAGCACATTTTTTGATCGAGCTACGAGATCAGTTTCCCAAGTGACCATATCTGAGGCTATGGAGAAGCATAGTTATACTATAATTATCGACCTACCACTAATAGCTATTGAGAAATGGACAATAGACTCAATCAAATAAATTTAACGTGGTTACTGCACAGGGCAATTGAGGTCAAGGTCACATGATTTTAAGGCCGTCCGATAGCACTTGGTTAGAAATACAACTAGGCATACATGTAATATGATTTATATCCTACATCAAAGGGTTTTAAAAATTATCATGATTTTAGTTAATTAACGCTGTCATTATACTTTGCCTCGCTTTCTGCGACATTCGTCGCGGGGGGGCGGGGGATAAAATGCAAGAAGGTTTCTAAGGGACAACGATGAACTGCCTCGACTGAAATTGAAAGCTCTTCAATAAATGAGGTTCCCTAGGGGTATAAAATAGGACCCATTCCGTTGTTGTGCGGGATTAATAAATATACAACCCATCTTTCGGACGGGATGTAAACTCAGGTCCACGTGTTCGAAGAAATGCCACGCTTCCTGCACGTTAAAGAACCCTTGTATCAAGCTCTTTTTGAGTGATCCGTAGGTGATCGGCTACAAGGCTAAATTCCCCGCCCCTTTCGATTTCACCCTACTTTTCCAATGGCAGTCAGAATTTTAAAAAATGTGATAAAAATTACTTATGAATGTTCATTTTAGTCATTACATATACACCGGTCAGTTCTAAACTTTCTTTTTACACATTATTTTTTGAAAAATTCGATAAAAATGAAAAAAATGTGATAAAAAATTACTTTGAATCTTCATTTTAGTCATAACATATACACCGGTCAGTGCAAAACTTTCCTTTTACACATAACTCATGTTCAACATTCCATGAAAATGAAAAAAAAGTGATAAAAAATTACAAATGAATCTTCATTTTAGTTATTACATATACACCGGTCAGTGCAAAACTTTTCTTTTACACATTATTTTGTAAAAAATTCCATGAAAATGTAAAAATGTGATAAAAAAATTACTTATGAATCTTCATTTTAGTCATAACATATGCAGAGGTCAGTGTGAAACTTTCCTTTTACACATTATTTTGTTGAAAATTCCATGAAAATGAAAAAGTGTGATAAAAAATTACTTATGAATGTTCATTTTACTCTTAATGTGCCAAACTTAACTTTGACACATTGTTTTTTTAAAAATTCAATGAAAATGAAAAAAATGTGATAAAAAATTACTTATGAATCTTCATTTTAGTCATTACATATACACCAGTCAGTGTGAAACTTTCCTTTTACACATTACTTTGTTAGAAATTCCCTGAAAATTAAAAAATGTGATAAAAATTACTTATGAATGTTCATTTTAGTCAGTACATATACACCAGTCAGTGCAAAACTTTCTTTTTAGACATTATTTTGTTAAACATTCCATAAAAATGAAAAAATGTGATCAAAATTACTTATGAATCTTCATTTTAGTCATTACATATACACCGGTCAGTGCGAAACTTTCTTTTTACACATTATTTTGTTAAAAATTCCATGAGAATGACTAAAATGAGATAAAAAATTACTAATGAATCTTCATTTTAGTCATTACATATACACCATTCAATTGGAAACTTTCCTTTCACACATTATTTTGTTAAAAATTCCATTAAAATTAAAAATTTTAACAAAAGATCACTAAGAAATCTTTATTTAAGTCATAACAAATGCAGGTTTGCGCCTGTCCTAAGTCAGGAAATTTATTAAGCCTTTGTGTGTCTTGTTTGTTTTCTAGTTAGTTCACTTTATGTCTATCGGAGTCTAGGAAGATGCTTATTTCGCTGAACTTGATTACTCTTTGATTTAGGGGCCAACTCCGACCTACCGTTGGGTGTGGGGTTTCCTCACCGTTCATTGAAGATCTTATGGTGGCTTTGAGTTGTTATTGCTCCCCTTAGGGTCGTTGTCTCTTTGACACATTCCCCGTTTCCCTTCTTTTTCTTACTGTTCAGTACAAACTTTCCTTTAAACACAACATTTTGTTCAAAATTCCATGAAAATGAAAAATTTTTGTAAAAAAAAAAACCACTTATAAACCTTCATTTAAGTCATTGCAAAATCTAGCAGTCAGTGCAAAACTTTTCTTATACACATTGGTTTGTTTAAAATTCCAATATTACTAAAATAAATAATTAAAACTGACTTATTTTGACTTTTAGTCAATACAAAGGCACTAATCAGTGAAAAATTTTCCCTTTACTCATTATTTTGTTTAGAACTCGATAAAAATGGCAAATTTTGATGAATAACACTCGTCAATGCAGCAATTCCTTTCGAACTTTATTTTATTAAAGACTCCATGAAAAGGAAAAAAGCAATAATTTATTGATAGCAAAAAGATTGATCTGTTGCGATGATGTAGCGATCGTGTATTCACTGGGTGAAACGAATCTATATTTCGCAAAATCTTTAACCCTAGATATCACGTGATATATGGACGAATCTGGACGCGAGTTGGACGAATAGGGTTCTCGTCATCCGTCACGTTTCGCGTCAATTGACGGGTTGGACGAATAACAAGTCGTCACGTTAATTAACTGATCGCTGACTGACCGCTGACTGCTCCCTGACGAACGGATGACGGCTGACTGATCGTTTTTTCTGTAAGGGCTACGTTGCACAGTACTGTATCATACGAAAACCGAAAGAGGACGTACTGATTTGGGTGAATCTTTTTAGGCTCTCGTTCACCTAATAGCGGGGAATAAATTGGTTTTATGTGCTATATTTTTATGAACCGCTTGTTAGATAAATATATTAAATCAACATTTGTTTCATCTATTTTATGAAAGGATACGGAGTAAATGAACATGACATCACAACACATATGTTAACTCCAACTGCAATAATTTTAATGAACTGTATGACCATTTCGGACAGTAATTCCTCATCAGCAGCACTAGAACCCCACTATACGAAATCCATGTTTTGTTTGTTTTTGAACCTGGTCTTGCACTGCAAATACCCTTGCAGACAACTGGTAAAATATAATTACTTGAAGGTTGCGCATTTATAGCATTTTGAATTTCTGTCTTATTTCGGAACTCCTCTAGCTTACTCCTCTGGTTTCTCCAATTCAATGTATTAAAGAAGTTTGCACAGGGACCCCCACTTTAACTTGAATAATTTCTTCTATAGGTCATATTAAGATACCTGCCAAATTTTCATAAAATCCTTGATTCAACTTTCTATCTTTTAAACCAAAAAAAAATCCTTATGTTGAAATAAAAAAAAAAAATCAAGAGAAATCCATTTCCCGCCAAATTTGTAAGGTCTTGTATCTCCGTTTAAAGCACACGGACCTATATGTTACTTTTTACAATTTCATTTAGTCTACAATTCTTAATCAGTTAAAATAGGTAACAATACATCGGCAAACGAGAAATCATTGATATAAACAAAACCAGGAGTGAGCCTCCTTAAGTAATATATTTTTTTTTTACATATTTTATTCAACAACATCCTGCTACATTGGACCCTAGATAGCCCAGGGATAAGCATACCTAGCGATACTCTCATTGCCAGGGAAAAATGAGAGGCACACGTTTGAAGAAAATTAACAATAGAATTCAAGATACACAATTTATTATTTCATTACACCAATTTACAATAACATTACACCATTTTACAATTACGTTAAACCAATATTAATAATGACATTAATAAAACTTTTAATTTGCCTATAAAATACCTTCCCCAACTCGTCCTACACCTTTGCGCGGATATCCCGTGAAATACTTAATCATGTGTCGTCACATAAAAAGACGAAAGATGTTCTGATCCAGTCAAGGTAATCAAATATCTAAATATATTTAATTAACAGTTTTAGGTAATAATGTTAACATTCTGTAATACAAATGTATATTTGCAATTTTAAAGAGTTTTGAAATTCCAGTTTTTTTTGTATCAGTTACCATGTTTATTTCTAAACCTCTTAAAGAAATGTTTCAGCAGCCGTATTATTATTATTTACATATTCTATTCCAATTATTTTCTTGTTATGTTTGGAAATCTACCTGACAAACAATTATGTTTGAAGTGTTTCAAGTTATGATAATTTTCCCATAACAAATTATCCAAAGTAGCTTATTCCAACATAGAAAATTTTCTCTCTTAATCCATGCACCTGAATAAGTTTTCAGGGTCTCCGGCTACAGAAATGTCAGACGGGTCTCAAGTTGGTGGATAGGAGAATGCCCTGTCTTTGCTGGGTAGTCAGGTCATAATACGGAAGGCCTGACTGCAATCCATTGTAGCCAAAAGTTTGTGGAGAAACGCCACGATCAATGCAGTATAAAGACCCTTCCATATTGTCTAAAGAAAGCAGAGTCACTTAGACTCGTATAGAAAGCTAAATATTGTCTGTCCATACACATTTCTCTCCTTATCCAGTGGCAATCAAAACTCGTTGTTCCGGTTGTCCCTTCCACCTTTGTTTCTTTCTTCTTTAACGTATATTTTTAAGTTGATTAAATTATTTTCATCCTGATATAGCCGGACGTTTGTTAATCAAATTTCCTAAATCGGTTCTTTTAATGCGACCTACCAACTAGAATGTTTTAATTTCATTAAATGAAAAAAGATATTTTAAGTAAAAAATATTTTTATAAAAAGTACATAAACAACGACACTAGAATACCGAAGGAACATGGGAAGTCATGATCACAAAAATCAAAGTCCAAAGACGTGGCAAAAACGACAGCAGAGACAAAAACAAGGATGGAGACGGCCACAATGCACGGAAATAAAAAGACATTTAGAACTAAGGCACGCATAGTGTGAACTTCCATGAAAACCGGGAGTGACATCGGGTGCTCCGGAAGGCAAAGCATGTACTGCCCTCTTAACGACACCCGTCACACTGTCAGTGTGAATCATTTATATTGTTTTGAAAGATCTATTTGGTAGTGGATTGATAAATGTCAAAAAGATTTTATATTCCTATCGCTATAAATGTTTTCCTCTTGTCCTTCAATTGTGTATTTCTTGTGCAGTTCCCTTGAAGATCAATGCATGTAATTTTTTTCCAGGTTACTGTTATTGTATCTGTTACAAGGAAGTTTTGGATTAAATCTGTTTTTTTACTTTTTTCTTAATCTTGATAGACAACATGAACATCTTCGAAAATTATAAACATGTGAAATTCCAAGTCAAAAGGAATAAAGGTTATTTTTGAAAAGCGAACTTTTAAAGTATATGAAATGCCACGTTTTTGCTGATTATTTTCAATAGCATAGCTTTTCAAAGTATTTGAATATTTCGAAAAATACAGGTTAAAAGTAAAATTTCAAGTGCAAAATTTTATTGCTCTCAAAATGGCCAAAAACAGATAGCCGTTCGTCTATGCGTCAATCTTCTGCCGTCAACATTCATTATTCAGATCAGTTTCTTAAAAAAAACATGCACTAAAGAAAATTAAATAATTTTTCGCCAGATTATTTTTTTTTTGTCAGATTGACCAAAATAACACATAGAAATCGATAGATGTACAGAAAATAATAAAACGTAGCTCCACATGAGGAAGCATATTTTTACTATTTGATTGTCATCAGAAACTACTGCAGAAATTTTAGTTATATTTGAACGATGCTTAATACATTACAAATATTGACAATATTGGCAATTTTTTCAAAATACAAAAATACCATTGTTACAGGAAAACCAGGGACTTTTATTATGCTGGTTTCAAGGACTAACATCTCACCAGCAGCATCAATATGGAAAACCATAATCCAAAAACTAGTCAAACAGAAGTATTCATTACCAAAACATTATCTAAATAGGAAGCCAGATCCAGTACCAAAGACTTCCTTCGAGTGCAATACAAGTTAAGATAGAACAAAAACATTGCCATTGTTTATCAGCCGTCAAAAATTGAATCTCCTGACAATTTCGTAGAGGAGAAACGCCGAAATATATGGTTTTCAGCACGAGTTTGAGGTTAAGTATTATGTAACGGCCTCTTACCTTGTAGAGTTTATTTGCAATTAGCAAAAACCATGGACACAAGCTAATAAATATAACATTGTTTCATCCATGCTTTATTTTTATCAAAATGAATGTTAAATTACCTGAGTTTATTAGTGAAACAGTGTTACAATATAATGTTCATCTTTTTTGTGTTTGACTATCATTGTAACTAAACATGATAATTGAAATGTTTGTATATTTAATAAACTGCTGCGCCAAGACCGCATGATACGCCCGTCCACTGTCAACTCGAACTTTATGGCATTGTTGGACCACATAAAAATTTGATTGAAAAAAAAATTCAAACAGAATATGTGCCTTACCAAGATGTAACCATTTAACAAATATCAAATTAAAATGTAAAATAAATGCATAGAAAGATGCAAAAAAAAAATGAATTTTCAAAAAAAAATATTAAGTCCAAGGGCCATAACTGTCCACAAATATCATTCAACAGGAAATTTAAACTTAATCAGTAATTTATAAACATACAATCATACATTATCTATCAGATCAACATATTCACGCATTGTAAAGAAAAAGTGGAGAAACTGATGTCTTCCAAAAATTTACTTAGTCCAACTGCCGTAACTCCTTACACAATCAACCAATCAGGACTAAACTAAAACTTGATCTGTATCTCAACTATATACACTCATATACCAAAAATCAAGTCAATATGTCAAGCCATTACAAAAAAAAAAAACTCCGGAAACCTATATTTTTCAAAATTTCACTAACTCAAAGGGCCATCACTCTACAAAATCAACTGACCGGAACCACATTACAAATTGATCTGTATCTCACTTAGATATACTCATATACGAAATATCAAATCAATATGTCAAGCGGAACAGAAAAAAAAAACTCCGTAAACTTTTATTTTTCAAAATTTCACTAATTCAAAGGCCCATAACTCTGTACAAAATCAAGCGACCAGAACCAAATTAGAACTTGATCTGTATCTGACCTAGAAATATTCATATACTAAATATAATAAATATAAAAAAAAATGTCAAGCAGTTACAGAAAAAACTCCGGAAATCTATATTTTTCAAAATTTCACGAAGTCCAAGGGCCATTCCTCTATAAAATCAACCGACCTGACCCAAATTCCAACTTTATGTGTATCTCACCTAGATATACTCATATACCAAATATCAAATCAATATGTCAAGCGGTTACAGAAAAAATCTCCGGAAACCAAAATGTTAATGGACGGACGGAGGGTATACCATGATACGTCCGTCTTGCGACGGGCGTATAAACAAGAGAGAGAAATTATGTTTTATATTGGTATTTTGGCATTTTGATACGGAGTTTTTATTTATATTGTGATTTGACATTGTAGGTAGTTAATATATTTTATTCTTGAAATTTGATCTGAAGCTAAGAAGATATAAAAATGATTTACAATAATATATGTGTTTTAGATAATTTTTTAAATGTTTTCATTTTTGCTGTGCCTGCCATATGACTTTATAGATATCGTAGACAAATTGCAGCAGATATTGAGATTGGGAGCGGTAACTTTTGAAAGTTTCTTTCTGGAGTGTTTTTGTCAAACAGCGGCAATAGAATACCGAAGGAACAAATGATTTGCATTTACAAAAATGGAAATCCAAGACATGGCAAAAACGAAAAGTAGACAACTACAATGCACAGAAAAAACAAAACAAAACACATCATTCAAAATGGATAAAGTATAGCTCTTCAAAGTCCCTGCAGGGTGATGTTTCCATCATAAATTCAACCATTTTTCCTCCAGTAATGTTTCGTTAAATATGTCTTTAATCTTTACGTTTTGAGATATTTTCCCCAAATTTTGAAACATTGCACAGCATGTTGAGTTGCGCATTTTTTGTTTGCTTTTATTTTATGAAGGCTTATTCCCTACAACCATTTTTTAAACACACGTAATATTAAAAATAATATTGGAGCAGCCAGAAAAAAAATCAAAGACTAGCGAGATCCCTCAATTGCGAAGATCCCTGAATAGGCGCAAGAAGTTTCCTACCCAATCTACAGTCTTGTACACCCTTCCGATGGAGTATATTTCGGAAGCGGTTTTCCAATCTTTAGACTCAAGATGCACTGACTAGATGTATATTTATCGAAATGGGGCCTTATCTGCAACATTAAAATTAATGCGTTTTTGCGTGTAACTCAAAGTGGTATGGTAAACTTCCTCAGTGAAAATATGATCTTTACAATATTCTATACTTAAACTCTAACTCAGTTAGTTGTTGAATTTAGACGTATATATAGTATATAAAATGTCAACTTATCTTCGGTAGATGATGACAATGGCATAGTTCTCCTTACTTCTTTTGAACCCATCTCATTTTCTATAATGTGCGTTATTGGTAGTGCAATATGCCTTTGAGTAAGCAGCCTTTCGTTCTGGGTTTGAGGTTTATTTGTCATGTGTTTGGCAGGTTGGTCTCGTATACCTGGTTAACATCCCTCACTACTGTGGTCGTGGCTTTTCTAAGTCGAGTTGGGGTTACATTTTTACCCTAATCCTTACTTTTTTCACGACTGAAGTTCCGCTTTCTTTACAATGTATTATTAAAGAAATAGTGAAATGTCACAGAAAATTACTTTTTCTTTGTTTTTTAGAAAAAAGCGTCATTATATTTATCCACCAAAAGTATGCAAAATGGTTGCTATCATCAATCCGAAAATTCTTTTTTTTGTTTTTGGTTTTTATTTATGTATTTGGTATTTGTTCTTTCAGTCCGACTACTGACCAATATATTAACACTTATCTATAGATTTAAGGGTAACAACTATAGTGACTTCAATCAGAGGGCACATTCAACCACAGAACAGAAGACCCAACAACATAAACATAAATGAAAGAAAAGGACTTCAAGATGCAAAAAAAACAGTAAATGCGTTGTTCCATTGCTAGGTTTTCTAATGCATTTGTAGAGACTTTGTCTCATTTGCATTTACTCCATATATAGTTAACGGGAACGGGTATATGAAAACCTGACTTGGTACAAGAAAAAGAAAATGGTAGGATTAAACTGGTTTTTGGGCAACATTTATAATAATTTTGCACTTTTAATTGGATCAAATTCTAAACCATTTTCATTTTTTAAGTTCTACCGACAGCATATTTACGATTTTTCCACTGTATTTTTTGTCCTTCCAAAAATCATTTCTGTCACCTTTTTCTAAAGTTCTTCCCGATGTGATGTTCAACTATTTTTGGAACCTCTACATTTATTAAATGAACGACATATCGTAATTATTCTTGTTTTAATATTTAGACTTTCTTGGATAAAACTCAATGTGACGTGAATGAACGAGTCGGGAATCTCTTGAAAGCTAAATATTGGTGCAAAAAATAAGGGAATTTATTGGGATAGTGTGAAAAAGAAGCTCGGGATGTTGTGTAGGTTAATGACACATTTTTTGTTTTGTTTCAGCTTCTTCTATAGAAACTGATAATTTACCAACTGATATTAAACCAATTGTATGTATTACAGATAAGGGCTTTCAATCGGATTTTCCCAGCTAAAAAGATACAAATCAAAGGCATTCATCACGAATAAGATTTCTTAAATCACATTTACATAGTGATTAGAATTTCAATCTTTCTTAATTAGATTTCACAGAAATACCAGAATTTATTGGATTTCGCTGATGCTTCTAGTGAAACAAATTGACATAACGTGTTTGAAACCGTACACCATTTATTTAACAAACGTCACAAGCGGGTCTTCAGAACAATAAATCATCTCCTTAACTACAGAGTTGGTTACTTAGATGTATATGAGAAAAAACCTAGTACAAAAGGTGGATGAGTGCAAAGAGTGAAAGAAATAAAAATTGGCGGAAAAACAGAAAGTTAAGCTTAACATGTTATCTTCCATTAACGAAGTCCTTATTTTCATCACCAACAAATTGTATGGTCGAACACATAAAAATGATTTGGAGCAAAACTTGATTTATCTTTGAACTTATTTTACCAAGAAGTTGCAATAGCGTCATATCGACAATATAGGGGAAGTTAAATTAAAGCCGCTGTTGTTTATTGTATTCTTATTACATGTATGTATCATATAGGAGAAATACATAGGGGAAAGGAGATTTAGGTGGAGAAATAGAAAGACACTAACTTGCACACGCCTCTCGTCTATAAAAAAGAAGCTAATGTATGAACAATCACCCCGTATTCAAAGATTTTTTGCCTTTATTAAGGATGTATTCTCCTGACCTGACGTTTCAGTCTCGTTCAAATCTCGTTTATGTATAATTCTTATAACTTTGCTTATGAGTGACATCTTTTTATTGATATATATTATATAATGACCCACCCAAACTGTGTAAAAAATTATATACCTGCGACCAATAGTTTTCGAGAAATGGAAAATTGGCTATTGATCTCCGTCAGAATTTAGCCGATTTTGGGATAGGGGTAATAGAAATAAAATTTCAAGGAAAGTACTTATCTTTTTCGTATGATTTCTTTTCTGCGTTTGTCCAACTATTTAAACCAAAAATGGTGAGTTTGACTGTGTGGTTGATGAATTTTGAAAAATCTAGATTTTTACAAATTTTATGAAGTGTTGAATTTGACAAAAAAAGCAACATTTTCTTACAAAAATTTCTTATATCATCACGGACCTATCTTTTTCAGTGGTATTTCTTCACAATCATGAGACCTAACGATCTGGAAACTTTGAGAGAAAACCTGATGCTAGAAATCGATATTTTAGCTGAAAATGGCCCAAAAAGGCCAAAATTGATGAAATTTGCACAAAATCGTCAAAAATAGGGGTTTTCAAAAGACTATAGCACAAAAATATGCACACGGACATATGGTTTGCTTTCCAAAAATGATTTTTTCATGGTCTTAACATTATAAAAATGTAGGTTTCAGGAAAAACTTGATGCAGGAAAATTTTGACCCCCTCAGGAGAATACATCCTTAAGTCTGTATATAACCGTAACGGTCTCATCTAATGACAGATTACGCCACCAATTCAGTAACATAATTTTTTGATGTTCCATCTGATTTTAACACCAGATTTCGTTTGGAACAAGGGAACTATTTCTTCATAAACTCTTGTTGCCGACTGATCTGCTCTGCAGGTACTATAATGGCGCACTGTTCATGGTGACATTGAATTCGGGATCTCGCCTCAAATCAATATGGCTTACCTGTGACCTATAACTATGCCAATATGAAAAGTACTATGAGATAATGCAGTTTTATACATATAGAAATATCTCAAACAGGTACACCGAAGATTTTAAAACGCTGAAAAATGACATAGTCAATAGTAGGTTTCGAACCAGGGTCGTTTCCTTTACAAGTTCTCTACCTTACCTACTACACCACGAACTCGGGACTTTTCATGTCAAAATACAACAAATACCGAAGTTGCATAAAAAACAGTAAATTTCGTTATGCTGTACACGTGTTTCAAGGAGTAACCTCTCATCATCAGCATTAAAACAAATAACATGGAAAGCCATAATCCAAAAGTTGTAACAAAAGAAGTACTCATTACCAAATAAATCGAAATAGGAAGCCAAATCCAGTACCAAGAACATCTAACTCGGGCATAATAAGTATATATCATTTACAACGAAATATTTTTTGAATGTATATCGGTTTTGTTTCACTTAATATATTTCATGAGATGTAGATTAGGTATCACACTCGGATTTGGTGTGTATGTTTACGTACCTAAGACCTATTGCTGTCGGGGTGATCTTGCACAGACCTACCGCGTACTCGTGAGATAGCTTTAACATAAGCCTTCATTGACTGTGAAAGTAACTGATTAAGTTAACCGGAGGATTTCAAAATGTGGTTCAGAATTGCAGAAGGATATAAATTTACTGTAGGCACTATTAGATCGATCGTACATGGAAAAAAGTCGATACTTCAACAATTGAAAACTTAAGTGTCTAGCCAAGTGTGGTTTTAATATTGCCTTTCTTCAGTTTGACATTTCGTACAGCGACTCAGGTTTGGATGAAGATTACAATGTTCCATTACAGTTCATTTCTCTTGCAAGACAATTGTTTGGTTGTGAATTCAATGAACTTGTAGAAATAGATAACCAAAATCCACACGTGTGACACAACCGAGCGTGAAAGGGATAAACTTGATAATGAAGTCTTTTCCGAATTAAATCCCAAGTCATGTACGAGTGACGTCGACGATAAAGAAGAGAAGCAACCTTACAAAATATATCAGAGCTTGAATCCTGCATTGAAAAAGCAGAAATCTATGGTCTTATGCAGGCAGACAATGTTTCACTGCAGTCAGCAGCAATCGACATGGAGGACGACATAACTGATATTCACATAGAGTTTTCTCAAAAAAATAACCTGATAAATTAATTGATTCAATATACTGAGAAACATTAATTTTCTTACATGACTTTAACACAAGTAATTCTATCATACATGTATTTCTTTCGGTTTTCAGCGTTCTTCAGTTCTTTATATCCCTGAAAGTCATGATTGCCACAATGAATAAAAAACAAGTAACTATAAATTCAGTTTATTTACAAAATCAGTACAATACTGCAGTCAATATATATATCAACATAATCTACATCAGTTACTCCATGTTATGTTTTCATCATATTAGAAAATTTCTTCATATACGTATTGACTATGATTTTGTTACTTTAACTTTTTATGATGAACCTTTGTTTAAAAGGCAAAAACCTGTCTGTAGTGGGCACTGACGTGTATTCCCATTAGTGGCTCTTTACAGACAGGTATGCAAAATGCAAGGCCAAAAGCAAATTTAAATTATTCCAGACGCGGATTTATGGGGGACGCTGAGGAATGCACTACTAAGCCGGATAAAGTGTTCATCTTTACTGTAAAATCGTTTTTTTCCGAAATTTTGACCCGAAATGTTTACTCGAACCTTCTGTCGGTAATTTTTTTTTTACCAATGCGCCTTTTACATTTTGATCCTAGATTCTTCCTTATAATCTCATTTAGAAACAATGACCGATTTCTTCCTTGAAAATGCAATCTGTCATCGAAACATTGTCTATGACATGTGATATGAAGGTCAATACCATTAACATTTAATTGTGCACAAATCCATTCTTTATGATTATTGAGTTTTAAATGTCATCTCACTGTAATGAAATAACTCCCATAACGACTACCATCTGTTCTTTTGATTAATTTAATTTACCCTGAAAATTGTTCAAACATTTAGTTCATCAGGAAATTCAAGTAGTTGGCATTTATATGTAATTGCTGGTTTCAGGAAATGACAACTAAATGATAATTTATGGCTATGCAATTGAAATCAAAATCTTCAAGTTTTATTGAAAAGTTCACAGTAAAGTTTTTATACAGGATAGAACGTACATAAAAGCCTAGAAGGGACTTCTTAATTCTTGATTGATTGAAATGGGGTTTAACGTCACTTTCAGTAGTATTTCAGTTATTTCATGACGGTTAGTTTTAGCAGTGGTGAAAGCTTGGGCAGGTAACTGATATACCTCATCACTTACGACTGTAAGTCGAGTGCACCTTTTTTGTAATATAAAAAGTAGGACGCGAACTCACACTGCAATGGTGATAGACTACAGTTGTTGTATGGGTAGTAGAACTACCTTAACCACTCGGCCATCAAGGCCCCTTTCATTCTTGAAACTTAAGTCTTAATACTTGATTCTTGATACATGTAATTAATATTTATTCTTAATATTTAGTTCTTTTAACACTTAATTCTAAATTCTTTATAATTCGCAATACTTAATTAGGCCATGGGTTGAGATCACTTTCAATGCACCCCAACTTATGATCCAGACCAATATTTCTCAGTCCTTTTACATCCCCTCTACATAATAATACATGTTAACACGAATATAACCTGCATGCAGTAGAGGGCCACTTTTATATACACCGGGCAAAATTCTTGTATTTCCTTTTTAACCTAAATTTCATATTTTAAGCTCCATGATTAATATGTAGATAAGTTCGATGTACTGATATTCGATACCAAATTGAAGTGTATTCAATATCATATACAATTAACACAGCTTTGGCCACTTTACGCCATTTTTATATCTTGGGATACAGAAAATGTACCCTCCCATTGCAAAAAAAATATACGAAAGTGTCGATTTTGTAGCTGTAAATTCCTATCAGATAAATATATCTCGTCATTTGATCTAGTTTGTAAGCCTAATTTATCAGTTGTGGTACAATGTTGAAAAAATAAGGCCATCAAAGCCCTTAAAATTATAATTTTCGGTAAAATTAAAAATTGAATATTTTACGAAAGGATATGGGGTAAATGAACATAAGACCATAAGACATATGTTAACTCCAACTGCAATAATTTTAATGAGCTGGTGGTCATTTCGGAAATTAATTCCTCATTTGAAGCACTAGAATCCAAACACAGGAAATCCACAATTTCAAAAAAGAAAATGTTCAAAATGCATAAAACCAAACGAAATCCGAAAAATCAGTAAGATCAAATAGAGCTAAGGACAAAGCTACGTTTGAGGGAGTTAAACCTCAGGTTTTAGAATTTACATTAATTTAGATCAGCTATAAACAAAGTGTACAAATGAAACACGAAAATTTTCGGAAATATTTTCACAATTTTGACATTCTAACGTATGAATTGTACAAATTTGAATAATATATCTTATAATTGCCAATGCAATTATGATATGTAAGTAACAAATTTTTAGAAGAAATTTAAGTTTCAGATTTATTGTGGGATCATAAATGTCAAAATGAAGGGGGAAATTTAAAATATTCAGGATCTAAATGATAAAAAGATAATGTGTGATGCAAATTCATGTTAGCGGACATACAGAAGACACTCTAAGTAGATTATAACTTTTTTAAAGTCTCTCTTTGGTCCATCTGCTCGACATTCTATTCAAAATGAAAATTTTCCGTTTTTCAGAATTTTTGCTGTTTTGACTAAACAGTGTAAAGATATCAGCTGTACCGCCATGATCGATTTTTCTACCTCTTTCCATGATGTCAATGTCACAGGTCACGTGATTTTTCAGCCGAAATTGTGTGATATTTTGAAATCGTACACCGAGTCGGAAAATGTGTTTTCTACAGTTAAGATGACAATATATATACAAAACCGATTGCAACTAACATCTTCAATCACAAACGGGTATTGTGGGATGTCCAAATTGATGACTTCAAATCAAAACCAATTGATTGTTCTTGTCTCTCTTCCCCATTTATATAGTACGCTCCAGCTGGTCACGTTATTACAGGGGACCTCAACATCGTAAGCAATGAAAAACTACGTGATCTCTTCACAAAAGGTCCAAAATATCGTGAGCCCCAACCCATCAATTGAAAACATAACTTTAAAATATTGATGGACGCAGTTGAGGAATACGCCAAACAATGGGCTAAGAGAGAGAAGGAAAAGGTTGAAACACTGTCCGACTGGATCAGGTCCATAAAGTCATTGATTGTAGCTCGAATGAGACGCCTTAAGACAACCATGAGCCCCAATTCAAAAAGCATATTGGATGATCACGAGGTAGAAAAAACATTGTCTTTCCTCAATGACAATTACAGTAGGGTGCAGACATAACCTCTCGTCCAAGTTAACTTGGGGAGCAGTCATGAGAACAGTCCTAAGTTAACTTGAAGTTAACTTGGAGCAGTCATAGAATCCTGACTGCTCTGACCAGTCATAGAGCCCTGACTGCTCTAACCTGTCATAGAATCATGACTGCTCTGACCTGTCGTAGAGCCCTGACTGCTCTGACCAGTCATATAGAGCCCTGACCGCTCTAACCTGTCATAGAATCCTGACTGCTTTGATTATATAATTATAAGTCGTATAACTCTAAAACAATACAAGAACTGTAAATAATCAAAATTTGATACAGCGATGGATACGTCTCACATTCCGTACCATACGCACACGATTCACAAAACGAACGCACAAATTTTTCACACGTTGAGTTCAATTTTCTTTAATTTTGCCGTAACCATAACTGAACTATCAGAAAAGAGTAACTTTTATGTATTCGAAAATTGCCCTTAGGTAAACAAAATGGTTATTTAGCATTTAAATCCCATTCATAAGCCATTTTTATTCAATTTTCCATTTGAAATCCATTCAAAATTCATTTTATTTTTCAGGCCTTATCCTGAACCATTTATAATTTACCCATTTATTTTCATTTTTTGTCAAAATGGACAAAAAATGGTAGATGTACAGCCATTTACTTCCAATTTAATTTAAGAAATGGATTAAAAATACCTTCATGATTGATAGAATATGAGATTTTTTCCATTTATTATCCATTTGTTTTCAAAAACATTTTTCATGTGATAAATGGTTTATTTTCACCTGAACAGCTTATTAGAGTTTAAATTATATTATGATCTATATACATAGTATAATTAATCGTAAAATGTAGCTGTATCTTTATCAGTCTCTATATATATATAGCTATCATAACGATTTGGTGAAGGGCATATGAATATCTTTCTGTCCACGTGAAGAAGATTGTTCGATCCCATTTTATATACAGTTCAGGGGTATAAAATCTAAGACACCAGTTTCTTCAACTTCCCAAATGCATCCCAATGACTGTACTTTTTTGTACTTTTACAACAGCAACATTGATTGTCATCATATCACGAACTTGTTTTTAGTGTTCCAAATGCAAGAAATTAACGTTATAATCATACGTCTAAATACATTTTATTAAGACTCAATTCAAAATTGTACCTTGTTTAAATTCATTTTATATTATTTATTTGCAACATATGGAATGTTTTGACAAATAAAATTTAATGGACTTTCCATTACAAATTTTTCAGGTAAAGCGTCTTCTATGTTTGATTAAATTAGTTTTTATAAAAACATATATGAAGTTTGTATAATATATTTGTTGCAATTTGTTATTGTTGATAAAATTGTTATAATATGTTTTAAAGGTTTATCATGTTAATTTGAATGTGCATTTAGGAATGTACGAAATTTTGAGAAGGAATCCAACCGGCTGAGACACAGCTTAGAACTGGAATCCATGTGGATTTTTCATTTTGTCAATCAATTCCAGGCGGACTAGACCAGGACACAGGTTTTAGGAACCAAAACCGCGTGTCTCATTTCCATAGTAAGATAGCAGGAATCCGTGTAGATTTTAAAACCCGTGTCAGATTTGTGGTCTTCATCATTGTAACAAACACGGAATATTGGCCTTAGAAACTTTTACCCTCACTGGACTTAGAAAATTTCTCATCTTATTAGACATGATGATTGACCAACTTAGAATTTTTCTCATATTAAAGATTTTTTTTTATTAAACATACTAACAATTAATGTACCGGTATAGAAATATTCGGTTGGCTTAATTTGAAAATTCAGATTTCAAATTATAACCTAAATGAACCTTTTTCACTAACTTAAAAAAAATCTTTTTTTAAAAATAACATTGTAATATATTATCTTTTATATGTGCAGCTGCATCCCACTCATTTAATGTAATGAAGGGCAGCTTTGTGCAGCTAAATTATTCTTATTGTGTCAAGCTCCTTACCATATTTACTTTTTTCTATTAATATGCCATGTATCATTTTAGTAAAAGTACTTCAGGAATTTATATCTGATCTCAAAACACATGATTAAATTTTGTACAATTTCTTAAAATCACACTTCATTTAATTCACTTTCAATACTAATGTTTTCCCTTTACACCTTACAATATAATTGTAATTGTTTATAGATACAATGTATTCGTTTAATGGAGATCTAATATATATAACACATGTTGTTTACATAATGGCCAGGAAATGAAATGATCCTTATCAGAACAGCTGTGAATGTTAGGTCAAATGTGTGTGATGTGTGCATGGTGGTGTATGAATATACCAGTACAGCTAACATATTATTTTTTTTATTCAGAAAATGCATGTTTCATTTATATTATATAGTTTTAATGTTTTTTCCTTTGTATTTGTCTAAATAAAAAAAGATAGAAATGTTAATGGTGATTTAATAAAGTAATTAACAGGGACTATATTCTATACATTTGAAAAAAAGGCGGTAATTTTTCTGAGATGTACATGTGTATAATGGTGGCTGTTGAAGACCTCATCAGATAAGTATATTTGTTTTCTTATTAAGAAAAGACAGTATTCTGATTATAGGTTATAATGATTATTAAAGATATCTCATTTTAAATCAGGAACAAAATATACATTACTGATCAGTTTCAACTGGTTTATGATATTAAGCAAATAAAATCTTATATCTTGTAATGTCCTTGCTTTGAATGGTTATTAAAAGGAATTGATTCTTTGTGGTAAATTTTGTCTATTTCAGATGTCAGGATTTATTAACTGTGTAACCTGGAAGCTAAGGAACCAAAACTTCTTTGTGTATAATATGCTGAAGATGAAAAATTGGCCTACAGATCATATAACAGTTCAAATGTGCAATATCCAAAATGTTTTAAACTGAGGAATATTAATTCTATTTGGAATCTGCAATTCTGAAGATGGATTGGATGGATTGAACATATATTTTGTATAAGTATTATGCATGCTTAATTATATCTTTTTT
>MJUU01039791.1:0-19962 GCA_002080025.1 Modiolus philippinarum
TCGATATCCCTATTGCTGCATGTTTTCAGCATGTTCAGTATATTTGTGACAAATTTGAGTAATAGATGGCATTTACACAATATCACATACTATCTATATCCCTATTGTTGCATGTTTTCAGTATATTTGTACCAAATTTGAGTACTAGATGACATTTACATCATATTGCATACTATCGATATCCTTATTGTTGCATATTTCCACTAAATTTGTACCAAATTAGAGTACTAGATTGCTTTTACACCATATCGCATCCTATCAGTATCCCTATTGTTGCATGTTTTCATTATATTTGCACCAAATTTGAGTACTAGATTGCATTTACACCATATTGCATGTCATATCTATATATATTGTTGCATATTTTCAGTAAATTTGTACTAAATTTGACTATTAGATGGCATTTACACCATATCTCATACTTTTGATAGCCTTATTGTTGCATCTGTTCAGGAAATTTGTACCACATTAGAGTCACAGCAGCTAGATAGTATTCTGATAAAATGGCATATACTATGCATACACCATATATGTTGCATGGTTTAGACAAATGTGTGCCAATTTTGACTTTTAGTTGACATTTGCAGCAAATCATACTAAATATGAGTGTTTGTAAATTTCTTGCATGTTTTAGGGAACATTATGCCATTGGGAAAATATCATTTTGCGCACTGTGAGTATTTGGACATGAATACGTCATATCATAATATTTTCTCGCAAGTTTTTGGGATTGTAAAATTGTTGAAAAAAAATATTACTTTTTTCAAGTTATGGCAAAATTTATTGAAAAATATGTGTCATGAACCAGCGCGATCTTCACGAACATAATAATTGAGTGTCCATCGGCGTTCGGCGGAAAATTCAAAAATACGTTAAAATGCAAATTAAAAAGATATCTTTTTTCGGTTTTATATTCACATCTTCGGTTTTAGTTAAAAAATAAAAAGATATGCGCTTTTCGTCACTACATGTTTTTTGCGTTTCTTTTGGCTAATAATTATTATTTCATGGTTGTAGAAAATAGCAACCTGCTGGCACATAAAAAGCACGATTAATTTTCTTTATCATTGCTTTATAGGGTTAACATATTTTTGAAAATGTATTTTATATTAACTTCGATTGCGCCAGTCCCGAGGCACCATGCAGTTCATTGTCTCTCGTTCACATCGTGTCGCTCGATCGTGTGTCTGGTGTATGGTCCAGAGTTACCGAGTACAGAGTATGGGTTATGGTGCATGGTGTATGGTTCATAGTGTATGGTGTATGGTTCATAGTGTATGGTGTATGGTTCATGGTGTATGGTTCACGTTGCAACACCATACACCATTACACCATACACCATGAACCATTGAACCATACACCATGCACCATTGAACCATAAACCATTACACCATACACCATACACCATAAAATGGTTATGTTTTACCCTACAAGTACTGTACCATTTCTTTGTTCATTTTTTAAGTTAGTAACAATTTTAGGACGACCAATCTGAACATTCTGTACTCAAATTATAAATTATGTAAGATATCATGAAAAGACATTCCAACCAGTGCAAGGAAAGCCATAAATACCTTTTGAAAAAAAAATAAAAAATTAGAAACAATAGAAAACAGAGAAAAAAAACCTCCTCACATCAGGGGTAAAAATGATGGCCTAACATTAACATCTGTAATGATGGATTCTTGAAAAAGTGTGTATATGTATAAGCAGACGATTATCATACCGGTATTTTATATTTTTATTTCAGGTTCTTGAGTGGTCATGCTATCACATATTTTCATCCCCATGTATTTAAAGGACTGACAAGACTCCAAATTCTGTAAGATTATTGAATATTCTAAACAATACAATACTCCTTAAGGGTGACTTAATTGTTAAAACTTTACTTATTCCATTGGCTGTATCAGGGATTAAAATTTGGATTGCACTTGGACAGAACAGTTATACAAACAATAAAAGTCGCATATGGCAAAATCTTACCGTTTTGCTCATTTGCATATATCGCCATTTTTAGACAAAATGGCGTCAAAATATCAAATACATTGTGAAAAGAAATGAAACATTTTCACGAAGGGCCCGGACATTTTATAAAAATGTCAGTTTTACATGAATAAAATATACAGTGTACGTTACCCTCCTTCACCACACATTCAAATGAATAAAATATCTTAAAAATCCAAGGTTCCCAGCAGGAAATAATATTTGAAGCGAATTGCGTAGTATTGTCTTTGTCAAGATATTGCAATATGTCGATTTTCTGTGATTTGAAATAGAAATTGTCAAGTAATCTCAAGATGTAAACAACTTGTCATGAAAGAATATGCAAGTGTTTAACAATAATAATTCAGTGATATACCTACTTACATCAACAGATATGAAATAAAGGTTCCCACGAATGTTAAAAAATGCATGTTTTTGATGAGGACCTTATGAAACTGTCCCAATTTTGTCAACATTTACACAGATTTCACATTTATTTCATGAAATTCGCGCCGGAAACTTTATTTGTGCAGGTAAAATTAGAGTCGAATACGGTGAAAAAGATAATATTATCCGTATAACGCTGGTAATTGAAAAAGTGGATTTAGGCACTTCTTTATGGTCATGTGGTATAACTGCCTATGAATATTCATAAATTTGCATAAAAAAGGAACCCTCATTTTGCCATATGGGAAATCTTGAAGGACAAATACGATAGACAATTGATACTGTCGCATTTCTTTCACCTATATAGCCCAATGACGAGCGGGAAATGTCTTTTTTCCATAGAATTGGTGAATGGTTATTAAAATCGAATTATCTGTTTTATTGTATAGCAACATAAGATTTCCCTATGAAAGCAACCCAAAGTAAGCGTGCAATCAATATCCATTCTGCACTAGTGCATTATGATTAAATATTCATGACGTCATTGACAGCAAAAACTCCAAATCGTTGAAGAAATTTTGCTTTGCTATACAATGAAAGGGTTATTGCATGAATATTTGGGAATATTATCCCTCGTAGAATATATTTTGCACTCGCAATTCGTGCAATATAAAATTCTACTCGGGACAATTTTCCCCATTATTCATGCGATAACCCTATAATATTTTAATCTTTAGGTGATTCGGGTGACGTTGGTCATTTTAAATTTGCATGTATCTATAATTTGCTACAAACAAAATAGTATCACTTGACAAAAATAATATGAAATCCTCTCCAATTACAGGTCATTAATGTCCTCTTTCAATATTCAAACTAAGGATACGAATCAAGAACTGACTTGGTTTAGCTGTGTTGAGTGATTTCAATCCACTGTATTGGATTCCTATATTACACAAAAATCTATACAAGGAAAGATACATGTTGTTCAATTGCAGAATCATCAATGGAACAAATGTCATGTAAAATTATGTCTGCAGTCAGTGACAGGCATAAATTATGACGCCCAAAGCAATATTAATTACATGTGAATACTGAAATATAAATCCAGACTTTTTGGTAAATGTGAAATGTTGTTCATTTTTCCAAATATATTCCCTCAAACATTTATACCAAAGTTACCTACGATAAACTAAAATCGAGCTACAAAACATAATACACATCTCACTGATCGCGTGAAGGGTGTCTCAGGTAGAGCAGGACATGCTTATTCTTCCGGAGGACCTGATATGACTTCCGGTTTTTATAGCAGTTTTTACTACACAACGGCAGTAAAAATACCGAAGGAACAAAGCACAAGATTACACAAATCAAAGTCCAGAGACAAGGCAAAAATCAAGAACACCAGAAGACGGTAGACCAAAGATATTACATGCCCACAAAACACACAACCACTATAAGTGCCTTAGTTCTGAATGTCATGTTCTTATTTCCGTGGCTTGTTGATGGCTCTTGTTATGTATTTGTTTTTCTGTGTTGTCGTTTTGAAATGTCTCTGGACTTTGATTTTTGTAATGATCACATTCCTCGTTTTTTTCGCTATTCTACTGCCGTTGTTTTTTTTTTTCGGCTTATTAAGAATTAAAGACACTTCCGAAACTGAAAAGTCGGCTTCATTTTAAGATGTTTCCCGAAATTGAATAAGATGGATGACTTAAGACTAGCATTTAAGACAAACGTGATGATTTCAACTTTCTTGTCGTTTATTTCTCCTTTAATATTAACAACCCCTTTGATCTTGTATACGGAGTGTATCTTCCTCAGCTGACACGATATGCAAGAACATCCTCCAGATTTTTGAACTTTTTAGACTGATGTTTCTTGCTTACCATTAAACTTTTTAAACTTAGAATAGGGATGAACGCTTCAAATTAGCACTACGTGAAGTCTACGATCGCCCTAACAAAGTAGTTACATTTAAGCAATTTGTATGTGATCTTTTTACAATACATCGGCAAACGAATACCGAAGCAAGAAATTCTAAAATCATAAATCAAACATCACGGCAATTCACAGCAACACGAATTGAGACAGTATGACAAAGACAAAACAAATAAACAAACATGAACAAGAACGCCGCAAAACTAAAGCACTAGCAGTGTGAACCCCTATAAAAACTGAGGTGCTCCAGAAGGGTAAGCATGATCTGCTCCACGCGTGGAACCCGTCACACTGCCGGTGAAAAGTCCGGTTTTGTCACAGTCGGTGTTAGTCAGTCCGGAAACAAACTCTGGATCTACCCAAAACTATCTATTCTCATTTGTGAAACAGAAACATTGTAATGGTCTGTCAAATCGTGGTGACGACCGTAAAACTTCTGTAGTGACAATTGCAACAGTGACTGAACATACCCTTAATGTATAAGTTTTTGAGACAGTAATTTCGCACTGTTGACAAAATCGCTGTACAAACTACAGGCACTGCAATAGCGAATGAGCTGTGAAATGTACACGCCATGCCGGAGAAGTGGGAATATTACTGCTCAAAAACGGGAAGTTCACTATTGGAAAGCCGAAATCATCACGCTTGTCGTATAGTTTTGTTTTCAGACGTCTAAGAGTTGTTAATATAGAGGTATAGGTCCAGGTATGATGCTGATGATGGGTCGTACAATTGAGTCGTTTCATCGAACTTTCATTGAACTTGTTCTAGGCCACGGTTTATCTTTGGACAGATTATTTCTCACATAACGGGATATATGTGCAAAGCAGGAAACGCTTTCCTAGGTTGTCGACGCACCGTTGTGACTCTTGGAAGTTCATGTGTACAGGTCAATGTAGTTTTCATAAATCGTTAATACTCGAATGTCAGTAAAATTCGCGCTTGATATTTTTTAAGAATATTATAAGTTATTTTTTATCTGTGAATAAAAGCTTGATTTTTTTTTACTAAAATCAGAATGTTTCTTTGTAAATCGGAGGTCAAGTTATATACTCT
Organism: Modiolus philippinarum; assembly: GCA_002080025.1. Lineage (NCBI taxonomy): Eukaryota > Metazoa > Mollusca > Bivalvia > Mytilida > Modiolidae > Modiolus > Modiolus philippinarum. The sequence continues at coordinate 5,365 of MJUU01039791.1, forward strand.
TTTTTAGAGTGTTAAGAAAATAATCAATAAAAGGGAGATAATTAAATAAAAATATATTACATATATATTACATAAAAATCACTATAAAATTTCACATTTACAAGATATTTTGAAAACAAAGTTTCTGACTCATTTTCCCTTTTAGCTCTAAAAAGTATTAAAATATAAACCCCGGAGATAATATTTAAAAAAAAATGTATTGTTTGGTTTTAAAGAAAAGAGCAAAATATCAGTGTACCCTATACATGTTTATGTAGAAATATTTTCTAATATACTTGATTTTTTTTTCAAAGGCAAGCACGGTTGCCCCTTAGTTTTATATATTTTACGAAGGGATATGGAGTAATGAACATGAGACCTTAACACATTTGTAAACCCAAACTGCAATAAATTTTAATGAGCTGTTTGGCCATTTCGGAAATTAATTCCTCATCAGCAGCTCTAGAACCCAAACATAGGAAATCCACAATTTAAAGAAATGTTTAATATGAATAAAACCAAAGTAAATCCGTTTGATTAGTAATATCAAATATAGCTAAGGACAAAAGTACGATCCAGGGAGTTAAACCTTAGGCCTTAGAATTTACATAAATTTAGATAATAATTATTAGCAAAGTGTACACATGAGATATAATTTCATGTACATGTACACCATATTAAATAAAAATAAAGAGCATACATCTCAACATGGAAAATTGTTACTGCAGTTTTCTAATCCAGACTGACCATTCTTTCACTGGAATATTTTTTTTCTTTTAAATCTATAAATTACACTTTAGTGCCCCGAACGACCGTAGCACTTCAGTTTGATTAAGGTAGATAGAGTGATTAGCCAATGTATTCATGTCTTTCATGGATTAATCTTAGTTTAATTACAAAAATAGAAGTTTGTCTCTGATAATTAAATTACCAAAAAAGTCTCATAAAGGTCGTTTCAATCTAATGCTAGTCACGGCATACATTTAGATTATGATAGGAAAAAGAAGGGAAACGGGGAAAGTGTCAAAGAGACAACGACCCAAAGGGGAGTAATAGCAACTCAAAGCCACCATAAGATCTTCAATTATTGGTGTGGAAACCCCACACCGAACGGCAGGTCGGAGTTGGCTCCTAAATAAAGTATATTCAAGTTCAGCGAAATAAACATCATCCTAGACTCCCATAGACATAAAGTGCAGTAACTAGAACGAGACACACCAGGGCTTAATAAATTTCTTGAGTTAGGACAGTCGCAAACCTGCTGCGGCGGGGTTAAACTAGTTTTCTTGGGCCCAAACCTTCACCCTATAGCCAATGTGATAAATAAAAAAAAACAATCGTTACAACATTGAAATTCAGTTGGCAACAAGACTGATTCAATTGTGAAAAATGAAACTGAAAGAACTACATATACGGACATAAACATGAAATCACAAGAGACTACTAGCAGTTAACTGACATGCCAGCTCCAGACCTATTACCAACTGACAAATTAAGTTATGTACCCTCAGTATACAGCTTCCATCAAGATCCCTTCCTGTGAGAAGTTTAGCATAATGATTTCATGTATATACCGGAATACATAACCCGTATCCATGCAATACTGATTTTAATCTACATGAAGTTTGATTTTCAGATGCAATGTCATTCGTAAATTATCGCGACTATTCATTTATGCTAGATCGGATGTTAATTTCCAAGCTTTTTTGCGCTATTTAATGATAAGTATTTTTTGTGTATATTCCAATAGCACATTATTTGTAATTGTAATTGTGTCCTGAAAATTAAATTTGGTAATGAATGTTATAATTCTTAGGACTACGGTTTTATTTAAATCTCAAACATCTAGTTGATAGCTAGGGGGATACAAAAAAGAGGCTTCTGGTTGCCTTCCAAAAACAGAACACCAATGAAAATACTCTCTCTGTGTTTTGCTTTCATGAAGTATTAATTTTGATCTGCACTGATGAGACATAAGTTGTCGAAATGCACATATGTAGAAAATAAATTAACAGTAACTTCGGTATTTGGTTTTTGCATTCTCTATAACACAATATGAAATATTTGGCTTGCGTACTTCAATAGGCTATATCCGAGTTCTGGTATTTAGATTTACCAGCTGTTGTTTGTCCGCCCTACGTCACAAACATGTCCGCCCCATGTGACCAGTTCAATGACGTTGTATGCTTTGTGACGTGACAGGTTTTCTATACTATGACGTGTTGAAAAGTGGTCCGATAAATCTTGATACCACAGCTCAGATATCGTCTATTGGATTGAAACTTTATAATTGCTAACATCAATTTTACAGAGAAATGAATGTTCATTACATTGAAGAATTACCTCTAGGTATATTTGATGATTTACAGAACCTTAAAATACTGTAAGTGTTAATTTCATCCAGGTATATTGTATGGAATACTTTTCATCAAAGCGTGATTTTTATATGGTGAACGAAAGGACATCTGATCGCTGAACTCGATGAACAATTTCATCAATTTATAAATTAAGAAAGCAAAACATATCAAAAGTAATTTTTATAACTGGGCTTCTGTTAAGTGCATCTAGTAAGTTTTAATTGCATTTATTGAATAAAAACAATACATTATCAAATAAAAACAATCAAATTTGGATTCCACGATGTATATGCGTTTATATAAAATTAGATATTGCAGAATTGCTACTTAGTGTACCACACATGATACAAAAAGTTTTAAAACAACACGTTCATACTAAATTAATTTCGATTCGTTGACTGTTCATCTATTTCAACAAAAACAAGACGTCATTGCTGACATCTTATATTTTTATCTTTTTCTCTAAAACAATTTAGCTACAATGTATTATGAAAGAAACCTTAACTGAGTATTGTTTGTTGATTTCTGCAATATTTGAAATATAATGTCATAACTATATAGCAACCCTATTTGTGGCTGGTCCTTTGAGGCAAGAATTATGTTGTATATGGTTATCACGTATTAGCTTGTAAAATTATATGTACTGTAAAGTCTTGTGACCAATCACAAAATGGAAAACGGAAACTGCAGAATGAAATGAAGAATGTTAATAAGGAAATACATACTTAATGTCATAACTATATAGCAACCCTATTTGTGGCTGGTCCTTTGAGGCAAGAATTATGTTGTATATGGTTATCACTCACGGATTAGCTTGTAAAATTATATGTACTGTAAAGTCTTGTGACCAATCACAAAATGGAAAACGGAAACTGCACAATGAAATGAATAATGTTAATAAGGAAATACATCGTAAATCTGTTTCGTGCAGGATAGCTAGTTTTTTTGTTTGTTTGTGGCACAGAAAACCTAATAATCTTATAATACCAAAACAAAAGAAATACATTCATGCAATAATTCGATTGAAACTACATTCCTATTTTTTATTGTAGCAGATTTCAAAACAAACAAAAAAAAAAAAAAAAAAAAAAAAAAAAAAAACAACAACAAAAAAAAAACAACAACAAAAAAGTGTTTCGTATCTATGTAACTATTGCATGCCATCGTTATTATCCCATACTTTTGTAAATCAATATCCATCCAGGTTACATAAATTTTCTCATTTCAGTTCAATTTCAAAAAACAAGTTACTCAGATCGATCCCTGGCAAAATATTTGACAATCTGCAAAAATTGGAACGATTGTAGGTATTTAAATCATTCAGTAGGATCAGTTGAAAACCTAAAGAGTATTTTGTCCTCCCGCAGGTACTTAGAAAATATAATAATCCAGTATAATGCCATGTTGGTTTCGGTTTTTATTAAATCAAATTTGACACTTCAAGCGTTATTTTTGATAATAATACGTTATGTACTTTATATTATCGTTTGCTGAAAAGTGCTACGTCTCGGATGGCACACAAACTTCATTTTCCAGAAATGCCCTGGCATTACTTTTTCTACGAAAGACTCTTGAATTATTTTTTTTCTACAAGAAGATATTTGATTTAACTGTGTGCTTCAAAGAGTTAAAATGGGCGTTTTCTGGAAAACCTAATTAAAGAAGACATAAAAGAGATAATAAACATTGATGTAGCGTTGCTCGACATTCATCAAAGAATTCCTCTCAAACAGGTACTATAGACTCTTGAACTAACAACGGGTATGAGCAAAGCCTTTTTTTGAAGACTTCAAAAGAAAGAACAACAATAAAAGCGTTGTTCCATTGCTTGGTTTGACCAGGTATTGTAGAGACGTTGTGCAATTACTCCATATCCTTTCATTGTTGATAAATAAGGAATATAAAAAAGAATGCATGAAGAAAACAAAAACAAAAACATACTAATTCATTGGTCACAAATATACAATACTGAAATATCACCCCAAAAATTAGAATTTATATGAGAAAAAAAACAATATGATACTCAGTATGGTTTAATATGAAAGAAAGCACATCTAGTTTAAATCAACCTAATGAACTGAAAGAATCAAATGGACGTAATAAGGTAAAAATGTACGATATTCTTTCAACTTCGGATTTTAACGTTATAGTGGAGTAAAAGATATTTACCCCATTTCCTTTCTTTTTTATATGTATGTATATTTCTTTGAAAAACATTCTCATCTTGAAATATTTTCTCTCCTTGAAGAGTTAATTATTGAAATCATTGTATTTTGGCTTTATACAAAATATTTTTATTGAAAATCATAAACATTTTAGTTCCCCTGGCTATGAGTCCGTCGTCTGTCGTAATTCTCCTCTTGAATCACTGAGCAAATTGGAACCAAACTTGGTGCCCTTCAAAGTTTATGGTTTAAAAAATGCTTTTATTATTAAAAACAATTATTATTTTGTTTCAATCTTGACGTCTTCTGTGGTTTTGACATTTACAAAAACCAATATAATGTAGTGAATATAGGTTTGTCTTTTTGGCTGGAAACTTGTTAACCGAAAGTAATAAAAATTCCAAAATGTTCACATTACCAAAATCAAGGCCACTTATCTGATGACTTTAAAATTAGAAAATATGAATGATTGTTAACATAATGTGTCTGTTGTCATGGTTACTCGACATACCCTTACAAAATATATCAAACACATGTATCTTATATAAAAAAATCACAATGCCCTAATCAAGGACTTGAAAGACACCTGGATAGCTATCAATAGATATTCATTGTTAGGATTGAAGCTTTTAATGAATATTAGTTTTCTTAATCATCGGAGAGAATAAATGTTGTTTTTGGAATTACTACTTGTGATTACTTTATTTTTGATCACATTTTTCATAGTAATCTGTTGTAATAAGTCAAATGGGTTTATTAGGATTGAATATCAGTATACAGTTTCCATATTTCAGTAAAACGACGGCAGTAGAATTCCGAAGGAAGAAAGGAGCGAAATTTACAAAGATCGAAGTCCAAAGACATGGCCAAAACGAGGACATAGAAAACAATGACGTTAGACAGATACAAAGCATAGAAAATCACAACATTCAAAACAAAGGCACTAACAGTGTGAACTCCAGTGAAACTGAGAGTGACATCAGGTGCTCCGGAAGGGTAAGCATGTTCTGCTCTGTTTACAGCACCTGTCACTAATCCCTGACTAAGCATTTTTGGGAATGTGTCTTGGCTGTTCAAAAAATCACTGTACAAACTACACTCTCGACAGTAACAAATCAATTGTGAGATGTCCACTACATAGGCTGGAGAGGTAGAAAAAAAAGATTCTTCAAAAAAAGTAATTTATACATGTAGTTTATTTGTTTAAAAATCTAATATCGATTGCCATTCCACATTACTCCATACTTTCAGCAACATTTATGTATTCGCCACATTTATATTTCACCATATTCGGTATAGTAAGAATTTTATTAGATATTAATTTTTGTGTCAAATGTTTCTTTATTCCTTCGTGCAACACATGATTTACTATGGCATCTCTTCATGAATGCTTAAATGTAAACTGTTAGTTTTTGCAGAAACTGCAGTAATACTTAGATACTAATAGAGGCAATATTGTTGTAATTTTTGGTGGTGTGTGTGGCGATCAAACAACAAGAAATCTCTTCGACTTTTGATATATTCGTATACGAGCTTAAATATATATTCGTTTTGACCATCAGTTAATTCTGAGTAACCATAAGTTAACAGTTGAAGATCTATATTACAAACTTCTGGTAACGAAGACAGATTTTCAGCCAAAAAAAAAAGATTCGTTTTATTGTAAATTTTGGATACTCAAAAGAAAAAATGGAAGATGTTCTCGCGGTAAGCACCACAGAGAATCGACACGAGTTACATGTACAATCAAATTATTTTACATGATGACTTCGCATATGATACAAGGTTTGTAAATTGTTTAACTAAATGTCAGGTCTCTGTCAAAAAAGATGTAAATGAAACAAAAAAATACGTTATTACAGTCAATTCTGCAGGTAAAAACTGTGATTCTACAAAAAACATTCAATTTCTCTAGATGTTGATAAAGCCGTATTATTATTTACGCCATTAAACAACAGTCTCTAATATTAGAACAAAACAATCGGGGAATATCATTTAAAACCGTTACGATGATTTTGGTGTCAATTCCAGAAACAAGATTTTTTAAGCACCTTTTTTATTGTAAAATAAATATTGTGTTTGTGAAAAGGGCAGTGTCGAGGATAGTTTAAGGCGCAGCGAGTCTAAAAAGGAACATCGACAACAATTTTGGCTGGAATATTTACTAAACGTTGTGTGTTGAAGTCCATTCGCAAAAGAAGTTGTCTAGGGTATTTTAATGATGGCTTCGTGATGATGATAATTTTTTAAACGGTCAGAGGTAATTAAGACCGATACGTGCGAAATGCACGCTTGGAAGCGGATATTTAACCTTCCCATGGTCACCTCAAGAACATTAATATATTACTTAGATTACTTCAAACATGTAAAGTATTTGTATTTATTATATCGACAATCTATGTATGTGTTGTTTCACTGTAGGTTTTTGGATTATAACAACTTACTTGTAATAGAGACTGGTATATTTGACAACCTGAAAAATCTACTGACATTGTAAGCATTACTATGTAAAGTATTAATTTTCTGTTCTGAATACATCTATTAATACCTGAAACTACCAATTACTGCTGAAATAAGGGAGTAAATGTACATGAGACAAAGTCTCTACAATTACATGGCAATACCAAGTAAATGACCATGAAAAACAACGATAAGGTTGGAAATCGGACTAAGATTCGGAACAAGCATATTAGGCTTTAGACGTTCCTTTATCTTTCGTGTTTCCGTGTAGTATAATTCACATACGAATAAACCCCAACACCAGCAAACTATCTTCAAAAAGTGAGGAAGGACACAAAACGTAATTTGGAAAGATCGGTCGAGGAATGATTGCTACTTGGAGCATGGATATTCATTGGTAATCTATTGCAAAAAAATATCAAAGTTACTGAGCCTACAATTTAATTTAATGTGATATACTTATTTTTTTATCACTTTCAGAAGTTTGTATGGAAATAAAATAAATGAGATGCCAAATGGTATTTTTGATCGATTACTTAATCTACAGTACTTGTAAGTTGTCTTGATTTTAAAGTTTTTAAATGTTTTAAGGCCTTGAAGCTCAATTTTATTATACCTTACATAAGTATGTCTTTTAAAATATAATGATTCTGACGCTTTTTCGCTCTTTCACGTCTTCTTTCAATCTGTCTTTATTTGCAATAAAGTTTTATTATCGTGTTTAGTTTGCAAAAACTAATAACCCGTAGAAACAAAATTAGAAAAAAATGATTTATAGAGATTAAGACATGGCCTTTTCCATATCAGCACGGTTATCATCCCGAGCGCGGCGCCTCGGGCTGATATGGGGCTCTCGGGATGATAACCGTGCTGATATGGAAAAGACCATGTCTTAATATGTTTATTATATACTTTCAATTAGGAGTTGTCATCACACCCGGCTGAAATAGCCAAATCACCGGTCTGATATGGATTTTCAGAACGAGGCGGTCTGATATGGCCATATAAGACTGGGTATATGATATGGACTGTTTACTTCCGCCTATATATTACATATGCAAAACAGAACATATCTTCGCTAAGTATGTCATAAAATATTTTATTTTGTAAGTTTTTATAAGATATAATATGTTACAATGTTTTGATCAAATAAAAACTATTTTCTTTTTTGCTTCAACTATTTAGGCTTTTAATTAGGAGAATTATCGTATATAATTCTGTGAACAACTTTAAATGCCTTTCACTGTCAGTATGGTTATTATGGACTTTGTATAATGATTACCTCCCTTGGACCTACCAGTATATTAGTTCAGTTACGAGAATGACTTTTTAAAGCTAAATTCAAAGTGACTCTCTCGATTCAAAATGTATGGTTGTTGATGACTTTTGGATTGCTAGGGCAAAACATCACTTTTGGTTTTCAAAAGTATCACTCTCATATTTTTGCAATATTCAAAAATGAAGTTTGCGTGTGGTAGCTAGTTAAGGGCTTATTTAACAAATAATTCTAAGTACCATGGCGTTTGAACTTGACCCTATTTTGTAGAGCATTTTCTCCTAAATATTTTCCTGTTTTAGGCTTCCTTGTATCTTAAATGTTTTCTGATATATAAAATTACTCTGAGATCAGTCTCGGGCAAAGGTTCTTCAGCATTACGTCCAAAACTAATGACCCAACAATGCTGTATCTATGTAATGAATGTAGATCCTGTTGAGATATACATTTCACAACCTTTTTGTAACCGTTTTAGATATTTTACAATAAAACGACTCAAATCTGGCTATTGTGACCTTACCTGTGACCTGAATGACCTTTGAACTTTGGCTCAAACTGAATACTGTAACCTATATATATTATATATTTTGAGTTTGTTTTTTCTTCCGTAGTGCGACAGAGTTTTACCAGCAGACTAGGCTCCTTTAGATAGCCAGCAGATTATCGACGGGCACCCCTTGACCCATCTTTTGAAACTACGTATTGTCATATTCTCTCCTTTCAAGATTGTGCTCATGGAGTTAGACGTCTACTTGTATTGGGTTTTTCGTATGTTTACTAAACTATAGGGAAACGGGACAGATAAAGGGGAGGCTTTGGTACCCATAAACCGGTTTAACCCTACCGCTGGCTTTTGCTAGTGCCGGTACAAAGTCAGGCTGTATATAGTTCCTATCGATGTTTACGTTTGTCTTATTTGTGTTTTTCCTGTGTAGTTCCCTAGCAGATTGTGGCATGTAATTATAATTTTCAACCGTTGTTTCCTGTTGTCATTTTTATTTCATTTATTATTTTATGTGCTTAAAAGGAAAAAAAACACTTCTTAAAAACAGGTAAAAGGCTACAAATTGTTGGAGAGATTCTGACTAAATTTAACCCTTGAAATTTAAATTTTTTGCTACTATATCTGTATTGTTTAAACTGTTACCCTTTCACAAGGGTAAATGTAAATATAACTTGTACATAGAAATTGCAATAAAAACACAGCTTATACATCGCCTGCAGATTACTCTATTCAATCTGACGGATTTTTAATTTTTACAAAATTTATTCAGGTGATTTAAAAAGCCTCTTTGATGCCTCTAGCTGTAACGTCAATAGAAAGATTTAAAATCAAATGACTTAGATTCATATTTTCGCATAAAAGTAACATCAGCATAAAAATTCGAGAACAAATATATGTAAATACAATATATTTATTCACACTAGCTTGATCCTGTAAATGTTCTTTGAATAAGTCGTTAGTTAAAACTAGGACAATGACTAAAGAGGTGAAAATACTTTTAGATAAAATTTGTGAAACATTACTACGTAACACAGTCAATAATATCACAAAACTCATTATTCTATTTTCATTCGTAGTTTTATAATGAAGAAAAAATATACAAGTATGTTATCAATTTAGAATCTAAAACGTATCAAAATGTATATTTTTCGAACATGTTTTAGTAGAGATATCCTATAAAGGTACGTAGATCGACAAGAAATACCTATCCCGACGCAACTTTGCCTATGATCACGAAGCATGACAAATGGGATCCTTTATTATGTACAAAGTAGTACAGAAATGTAACAACCATTGTAAGGGTTGTGGTAGTTTCTATGGCAGATAAATTATTTTGGAATTGATTGTTTATTTGTTTCTCCTTTTCCTATGGTTAATATTTATTAGGCACATCCATACAAAAACAACCTCGTAAATGTTTCGAAAGAATCGAACAGACCTTTTTGATATGTGTCATTGGTGATTACGTCTATCGGTCACGTTTTAAACTATTATCGCATTTGTATTCAGATATTTAACTGTTGTTGTCGATAGAATGCAGCTCATTAAGATCGAATACGTCTTTTTTGGAGGATGCGAGGTGGTGTGTTGGATGCAGCCCTTTTTTCTGATTAAAAAAAAAATGTAAAACAATTTTTGAAAATTAAATATATAAATAAAGGAATTAATTTAATCGACATCGCAGGCATTTTTCGGGACCCAGATATTCAAAAACTTGTGTCCATTTATTTTGACAACCAGGACATGCCTGTCATTTCCTTCTCTTACAAAAAGCCTATGCCAGGGTGAGCTTTTGCCATCACTTTGCATCCGTCGTCCGTCCGTCCGTCCGTCCGTCGTAAACTTTTCATTCAAAGATCTTCTCCTCTGAAACTTCTGGGCCAAATGGAACTAAACTTGGCCACAATAGTCCTTGGATGGTCCCCTACAAAAAAGATGTTTTTTCAGGTCCGTGCGATATCCAAGATGGCCGCCAGCGGGAAACATAGTTTTAACATTGGACCCTATGGGAAAACACATTCAAAGATCTTCTCTGAAACTACTGAGCCAATTGGCACCAAACTTGGCCACAATAGTCCTTTGGTGGTCCCTTACAAAAAAGGTGTTTTTCAGGTTTGTGCGATATCCAAGATGGCCGCCAGTGGGAAACATAGTTTTAACATTGGACCCTATGGGGAAACACATTCGAAGATCTTCTTCTCTGAAACTACTGAGCCAATTGGCACCAAACTTGGCCACAATAGTCCTTTGATGGTCCCTTACAAAAAAAGGGTTTTTCAGGTCGACTCGATATCCAAGATGGCCGCCAGCGGGAAACATAGTTTCAACATTGGACCCTATGGGAAAACACATTCAAAGATCTTCTTCTCTGAAACTACTGAGCCAAATAGCACCAAACTTGGCCACAATAGTTTTTTGATGGTCCCTTACAAAAAAGGTGTTTTTCAGGTCTGTGCGATATCCAAGATGGCTGCCATCGGGAAACATAGTTTTAACATTGGACCCTATGGGAAAACACATTCAAAGATTTTCTTCTCTGAAACTACTTAGCCACAATAGTCCTTTGGTGGTCCCTTACAAAAAGGTGTCTTACAGGCCCGCGCAATATCCAAGATGGCCGCCAGAGGGAAACATAGTTTTAACATTGGACCCTATTGGAAAACACATTCAAAGAATTCTTCTTCTCTGCAACTACTGAGCCAATTGGCACCAAACTTGGCCACAATAGTCCTTTGGTGGTCCCTTACAAAAAAGGTGTATTTCAGGTCCACGCAATATCCAAGATGGCCGCCAGCAGGAAACATAATTTTAACATTGGACCCTATGGGGAAACACATTCAAAGATCTTCTTCTGTGCAACTACTGAGCCAATTAACACCAAACTTGGCCACAATAGTCCTTTGGTGGTCCCTTACAAAAAAGGTGTTTTTCAGGTCTGCGCAATATCCAAGATGGTCGCCAGTGGGAAACATAGTTTTAACATTGGACCCTATGGGAAAACACATTCAAAGATCTTCTTCTCTGAAACTACTGAGCCAATTGGCACCAAACTTGGCCACAATAGTCCTTTGGTAGTCCCTTACAAAAAATGTGTTTTTCAGGTCCACGTGATATCCAAGATGGCCGCCAGCGGGAAACATAGTTTTAACATTGGACCCTNCATTGGACGCTATGGGAAAACACATTCAAAGATCTTCTTCTCTGAAACTACTGAGCCAATTGGCACCAAACTTGGCCACAATAGTCCTTTGGTGGTCCCTTACAAAAAATGTGTTTTTCAGGTCCACGTGATATCCAAGATGGCCACCAGCGGGAAACATAGTTTTTACATCGGACCCTTTGGGAAAACACATTCAAAGATCTTCTCTGAAACTATTAAGCCAGTTAGCGCCAAACCTGGTCACAATAGTCCTTGGGTGCTCCCTTACAAAAATAGGGTTTTTGGGGTTCGCGCTATATCCAAGATGGCCGCCAACGGAAACATAGTTTTAACATTGGACCCTTTAGAAAATACATTAAAAGATCTTCTTCTCAGAAACTACTAGTTCAATTATAACCAAACTAAGCCACAATTGTTCTTAGGTGATCCCATCCAAAAATGTATCTGGTAGGTTCGTAACTCATCCAAGAAAGCCACCATCTGGAACATAGTTTTTACATTGGCCCTATTGATTTTAAGGGAAACCTCTGTCCAAATTTTTGAATTTTTATTTGAAATGTGGTCTGAATGTTTTAATTTCAGCAATATGTATTACTTTGATTATAAGAGGGACCCCTGCCCAATTTATTTTTGAATGGTGTTCTGTTATGGGTTGTAATGGATGGTGGATCTTTCAGTTGCCATGGAAATCAAATAAGAATACTGTAATTTTAGAAAAAAAAGTATTCTGCTAAATTTTATGTTTTGTTTTTCCTATTGGAAATGCCTTTTATCTATGTCAGCCATGGTCAAGGTGAGCGATACAGGCTCTTGAGATCCTCTTGTTTAATTACTCTTCTATAACCTGTGATGCTAATTTCGAGAAGAACTACTCCAGCAGCTAAGATTGTTCTACGTCACCATATCGCTGTGACCCATGGGGACATATATTTATGAGGAACTTGAACATCGTCGATGATAAAGAAGTAAGAAAATTCTTTTAAAAAAGGGCCAAAGTATCGCCCACCTTCGAAAATAAAATGGCAAGCATGTTTTGATATAATAAAATACGCAGTTACCAATTATTGTTTAAAATATTAATTGCAAACGAGAAAGTGCAGACACACACGCACTCAATATTGCAAAAGTCAACAACAGAATAAACTTTTATAAAGATAATTATAAAGATTCACCGCCTAAGTTGTCTGTAAACAGAATTAAGTTAAAATTAGGAGATCACAGCAATAAATATGTGTTTGTACCAGGCAATAAAGCTTCCAACAACGTTGCTATTATTTGAAAGAAATATTATATTGATGTCCAACAAAATGTATTGGCAAAGTCTTCCACTTTCGAACGTACTAATTTTACGAAAACACATAAACCAAACAGCACTACAGCGATACAGATATAATCCAAGTTCAACCTAAAGATAACACGTTGCCTACTATGTACTGGGTTCCTAAGCGTCAGAAAAATCCCTACAAACATCGTTTTATTTCGGCATCGAGTAACTGTTCTACCAGTAATTTATCCATCCATTTAACCAGTGCATTCACCTGTATCAAAGAGTTAGTTATCAAATACTGTGGAAAAACTTATCAAAACTCTGGTGTAAATTACTTTTGGAGTGTAAAAAATTCCATTGAAGTTTTAGATAAACTAGAATCAATAAAAAGACCAGTTTTCTCTATTGACAGTTATGATTTTTATACACTTTATACTACCCTTCCCACAAACTGATTAAATCTAAATTGGGATAACTTATTAAATGGTCTTTCAAATTTTCTGGTCTATAGTTCATTTGTTGTAATAAAAAGCAAGGAGACTTCTTTTACATTACTTACAAAAATCATTGTTTCTGGACTTGCGATGACATGATTAAAGCACTGAATCTTTTGCTAGACAACATTTTTGTTCGTTTTGCCAACATTGTTTATCAACAGGTCATTGGAATTCCCATGGGTACAAACTTTGCACCTCTCATTGCAGATTTTTTCCTGTTCTGTTACGAACGGGACTTTATGAAAAAACTACAGGATGGAACCATACAAAACACTGATCAACTTATTTCAATGTTCAACGATAACATTAGGTATATCGACGATATCCTTAGTATTGACTATCCCCAGTACTAGACTATGACTACCTTATTTACCCACAAGAACTGAAATTTAATAAAGCAAACAATGATTCTAAATACTGTCCATTTCTCGATCTAACTATCATCGTTGACTCTGGAAATATTAAAACAAAAATTTATGATGATTTCGATTTCACTATTACTAATTTCCCTTTTTCTTGATGCTGACGTTCCTGTAACTCCATCATACAGGGTGTATATATCTCAATTGGTACGATTCGCACGTGTCTTTTCTACACTTTACGACTTTAATGAACGTTCCCTTACTATCACATCCAAACTTTTACAACAATGTTACATATTTTATAGATTGATAAACACTTTTAAGAAGTTTTATAGAAGATATGAACATTTGATATCTAAATATATTGCGACTCGCAAACAGCTTGTTACTTAGGGCATTTCTCACCCTCGTTTTTACGGAAATGTTGTTTAAAAATGTCAAAAACTGATGAAAAATCCAGAAAAACTGGGGCGTAACTTACATTCCTTACGTAATTGGGGATATTGACCGGATATTCCTCATGATTCCGTTAAAATTGCTTTGGGATCCAATGGCCTGAAGATTTTACAG
>MJUU01039791.1:31116-57257 GCA_002080025.1 Modiolus philippinarum
TTCTGCGCATTTCGACAATTTATGTCTCTTCAGTGGAGATAAAATCTAAACATGTGGAAAACCATAATGTCAAAGATGTTTAAAAACTGATAGAGAACAAATCACCAAATATGATCTAAATAGGAAAAAAAAATCAGCTAAGGACAGAGCTTTGCATGAGGGAGATACTCCTTAGTTTCAACAAAATTTACAAAAAATAGATATTGTAAGGTTTTAAATAGAATCGGTTTTCGGGTCAGCACCGAAGTACTGACTTCTGGGCTGGTGAATAGCCTCGGGGACTAACAGTCAACCAGCAGTGGCATCGACCCAGTAGTAACAAATAACTAAATACCGAAGTTACTGTGAATTTTGATTCTGCATATGCGCATTTCGATAACTAATGTCTCTTCAGTGCAGATAAAATCTAAACATGTGTCAAATGCCTAAAATTTTAAGTCGAAAAGATACAAAATACAAAAATACCCAAGTTGCATATAAACAGTAAAGGATGAGTGGCAGTAAGACCCATTTTTGGCCCAAGATTTACCATGAAACTAAAACTATACAAACAGATGTCTTATGTTCCTGAAATATTGAACAAATATAGGGCTTTATGAAAATGATAAAGTTTTTTTTCCAATCAGTTTGATTCTCATGATAATCAGTTAACTCAAAAGCTATATTTTTGGAAATAGTCAGAATTCCATAGATATTTGCTGTGTTTTGCACATTTTTGTTCTTTGAAAAATATGGGCACATCTGAATAACAACTTCATATTTAGTCAAAATGTGTAAAATGGTGAAATACATCATTTCTGAAAGTTTGAAGTTGTTGATTGCATGTGCCCCATGTTCACTTAAAGAAAATTTGCTTTGAGAACATTCAAAATTGCAGATTTTCTGATTTTCTTTCAAAAAGACGGCTCCTTGTGATGTCACAATAACGTCAAAATGAAAGGAATTCGTATTATTATATGTTTTCTTTGTAGCCAGATGTAATAGTTAATATTTCCCATAAATATCACACTATTTTAAACAACTTGATTTTTTGGGCCAAATATGGGTCTTATTGCCACTCATCCTTTAGTAATGCTGTACACGTGTTTCAAGGAGTAACCCCTCATAAGCAGCATTAAAATCAAATAATATGGAAAGCCATTTGTCAAAAAAAAGAAGTACTCATTACCAAATTTATCGAAATAGAAAGCCAAATCCAGTACTAAGGACATCCACTGAGTGCCATACTCGGAATGAAGCCGTTATATTTTTGAGTAAATTTTCATGTCAGACTAGTCCGACTATTGGATCAGTGAGCAGCAGTTTTCTTTTTCGCAATTCTTTCTTTGAAAAAAGATTTGCAGCTCCCCGGAAAATTGACTTTTAACCACTGGTGTTATTAAAATAGAATTTGTGCACGTGGTACTGATGTACTCCCAGGGTTTCCAAGCTTTGGGTCACCTTAATCCGGTCTGAGGGGATTTTGTTGGTGACCTTTGTTTCAGCTTTTTGTTCCTTAAACATACTCTGTTTGAGTCGATACTTTCATTAATTAACCTTTATGATGCCTTTTCTATCCCCTGCTCCTTAAATAATATATGCAAATGAGATAATATGTTCATTCAAAGCTGTCACTTAACCTTACTCTAAAACCTACCCCAAGAAATAAAAAATATAAGCGGACAATCCAACGTGTTTGATAAAGTATCCCTTTGAATATTTTACAATTATGTTTTATTCATGAAAATTAGAAAATTAATAACTTTACTTATTTATTAATGGAAATGCCTATGAGCGTGAACTAACAACAGCTACCCAATCAAATACAAGCGAAACGAAGCTTTCAAGCAACAGAAAATACAAATAAAAGTTAACGTAAACTTTACATTTGGAAAGTATTAGAAATCGCCAAATACTAAATAGACAATAATTTACTTCTGAAAGTAAAAAATGCAAATACATGTAAAAAAAAATAAATAAACGGACACAAACAATGAGAAAAATTTGAACTGCACAATTGAATAAATATGATTAGTGACATATTTTCAGAAGAGCATTAGGCACACCCAGTTTATCATTATATATAATAGTATTTATTGAATTATTCATTGTTCGCTTTTTATATGTTCGAATAAGAATAATGTGATGAAATTCAGTGATTTTTTTTTAAGAACATGAAAATGTATCAATTTTAACTCAATTAGTGTTTGCTATCTCTGAAATTAAAAGACCTACTCTTGCCCTTTTCTCGAATAATTTATGAATTAATGTAGAAAAGATAACAGGAAACCCTGCAATGTCCGAACATTACAATCACAAGCCACAATCTACCGGGGAACTGCACAATATTTTACCAAAAGTATGAAGAAAGGCAAGGGTAAACAACTATATTAACATGGGAGAGTCAAACTTGCTACCGGCACTAGCAAGAGCTAGCGGTAGGGTTGGGCCGGTTTATGAGAACCCAAACCTCCCCTTTCTCTTTCCTGTTTCTCTATAGAATTATATATAAACATAGGACAGCTCTCCAACTTCCAAAGTATATTTCACATGCAACAAGATTTTTTTAAAAATCTTATTATATGAATCAATACAAGTATTAAATAGAACAAGGCTATATACAATCAGTGCATTCACTACAAGATACAAACACATAAAGCCTTAATCGGTACAGTTAATTAATATGGAAACAAGAAATAAACAAATCATACAATTACTAGAAATATTCAATAACAAAAGTGCTTGGTGCCTATTCTAATAAAGAAATTAATAGTTCAACAATAAAATTGTAACAGGTTCAATAAGAATTCAGTTTTTTTTTTTCAATTCTACACCTCGATGATCAATACTTTTATCAATGGTGAATAAAAGGATATGGAGTAAATGCACATGAACCAAAGTCTCTACAAATACATTGTAAAAAACAAGCAAAGGAATAACGCTTTTATTGTTGTTCTTCATCCTGAAGGCACCATTAGGCCTTCAACAATGAGCTTTGCTCATACCTCACAGTAAGTTCAAGACGGCCCCAGCACCGGCCTAAGCGGAATTCTTTGCTAATTGTCGAGCAACGCTACATCCATGTCTTCATTGGTCATGGGTGCGGGATTGTCAACAAACATCAATAAAACATTGCTTGGATAAACAATGAGCAATTCGAGGAGAACGTTTACTTCATTACAACTTATAGTACGAAAAGATCGTATATTGGTTGCCGAAATGGCCATATGCAGAAACAAAATTTACAGTAAATTCGGTATTTAGTTGATACTAGATTGCCGAGTCGTATCTTTGTCAAATCAAGCCTAAGTGTAATTAAAAAAAATCGACTTTTACCGGCTGGTTGAAGGTTTCTAACTTTTCTTAGAATTCGATGAATATTATACTCTAAGTGGGTTAAACGACTGTATTTTTATAGAATATTCTTCCAAAGTATATGCAACAGGTAACTATGGGTTAAGAAGAAATCCAAAGATACTGATTTTTACAAGGCCAGATTTAAAGTTTGATCTGCACTGATGAGACATAAATTGTCGAAATGCGCATATGCAGAAAATAAATTAACAGTAACTTCGGTATCTTGTTATTTATTACCACTGGGCCGATGCCTCTACTGTTCGACTGTTAGTCCCCGAGGGTATTCACCAACCCAGTAGTCAGTACTTCGGCGCTGACCTGAAAACCGATTTTATTAAAACTTTCAATAACTAATTTTTACAAGATTTTGTTTAAACTAAGGAGTACCTCCCTCATGCATAGCTCTGTCCTTAGCTGATTTTTGGCTTTTCTATTTAGATCCTTTTGGTGATTTGTACTCTATCAGCTTTTACACGTTTTTCGATTGATGGACTTCCAAACGTTTTGGTTTGATCTGCACTGATGAGACATAAGTTGTCGAAATGCGCATATGCAAAAAATAAATTTACAGTTACTTCGTTATCTTGTTATGAAATAAGATATGATATATTACATGTGATAAATATAATAAAGCGGTTTAGAATGTCCTAATTGAGAATGAACCATACACATCATCATCATCTTTATTACAATACAAAATTGAAAAATATCATGTCTTGCTTTTCAACGTTTTCTCTTGTTTTAGCCGATATGAGTACAGAAAAAGAAGCTGAGCCAACAACGGAAGGTAGGTTTTTAAATACAAAAAACATATGCGTTTTATAGTTCCTGGCTGTGCTGTTGACCTATCATGTCTTGCATATATGTGGAGGGTCTTGGTTCTTTCATTTCCCAGCTTTTTTTACGAATGTTTCATGTACTAGGAGAAATTGAATGAAACTGTGTTTCCACCCGTGTTTTGACAATGTAATTTCTTTTGTACTGCAAATCAACACTTAATGCATGCCTGTGATCATTATTATCTTGTTTTTAAGTCTACAAGTTTCTTTAAAGCATTTTAAGCAGTTTATGGCTAATTTATGCTGATTCTTATTTATACACAGTCTCATAGTGATTTCTGAACAGAATTTAAGACTCCTTAGATGGGGTGTTTCTGTCAGCTATAAATCGAAAATCTAGTAGTCAAACTTTTCAAATTTTTTTCTTGAATCGTATTAATTCATATTTGTTTTATACTGCAAACTTTCAGAAAATTGTATTTTTGGAAACTTTTAGGGTACCCCGGATCCGCTAACTTAACGGGTTATTAGATTAGAAAATATGTATCTTACACTACACTCACTTAAAACTTAAGATTTTAGACTAATTTTCTTTGATAATTCATAGATTGATAAAAGGAAAAAGGGTTCTCAATAAAAACTCTTTTGATGTAAAATCACAGCAAAAAGTTTTAGCACTCTGTTGACTTTGTACATTTACATCAAACATTTGTACCTAACTATTTTGATTTTTATACAATTCCGTCCCGTCACATCAAACATTTGTACCCAAATAGTTTGATTTTTATACAATTCCGTCCCGTCACTTTTTAATTTGAAATGCACATGGTTGCACAAAAATTCCAAAACGAATAATAAGATTCAGCTGAATACTAGTGTTGTTGTTGTTTTTTTTTTCATTTTTTTAATTTAGCGTGTGTATTAATTTTGTCTCATGGACTTCGAGTCTTGATAAGTCTGTTTGCTAAATTTGTTTTTATCTCTATTTTCTATTCGTTTCTTTCTTTTCGTTTATATTGTCTGTCACTTTGTGGGTCCATATACTTCCATCTGTTTTTGGATTTATGATTTTTTGTAATTTTTTATTTTTGAAGCTTGTGGTTTACATATATATTATGTAATTAATATACATTGAAAAAACAAATATATAGTTTCACAAAGNGAAAAAAAAAAAAAAAAAAAAAAAAAAAAAAAGTTAAGGTCATTAGAGCAGCAGTGATGGACACAATAGGTGGTCCCCACTGTCCCTCCACTAACCTAAACCAGAAAGTCTGAATAATTAAGTTTTATAGAAAATAAACAAGTTGTTTCTCAAAGAAAGAAAATATGCAAAGAGGTAAATTGTTTCACTCATTCTAAATAACTACACACAAACTCTATCATACTTGCAATCCAAAAATAAGTACATTACAAAAAATATACATGGGGCGCACACATAGCACTGTCCAATTGTGATGTGCCCCCAGTATGCTAATAATAAAATTGCATTTCCTCTCATACACACACATTCCCTTACATTCTTACCAACCCATACCCCTATGCATCATTCCAAATATTTTATAAAGATTACCACTTATTTTCAATCAAAGTCCCAAATACAGGAGATTTATACCGTATAACTGACATTTTTTAAGATTTTTTTTTCAATACAAGAGTTAAACCCCCTATGTATGGCCTAGACATATTACATCTACAAGAGATAATATAATATTTTACAACAATTATAAGTAGATTGATAGATAAGCCAAAGGTGTCAGAACCAAGCAGAATGTTCTTTGGACTGAATTTTACATTAAGTGCACATTTGGTTTTTAGTATTTCTTCCAATCCAAGCCAAATATTCCTGATGAGATGACATTCACAAAATAAGTGCACAATGGTTTCTTTTGTCTCATTACAAAAACTACATAAGTTGGATTCCTGTAGTCTAAATTTATACAACATATCATTTGTACTTAGAATTCTATGAAAAATCTTGTATTGAAAATTAATACCTTTATTATTCTTTGTAATTTGAAAAGGTCGCTGGTAGATAACGTCCCAATCCAAAATTTCAATATTCAGTTCCTCACACCATTTTGTTTGTTGTTTAAGTGGTGGCTCTGATAACCTTGACAGAAATTTATAATAAAAAATTTTACATGACTTTGGATTTCCTCTTACTATTAAGTAAGAGTCATTTGCTATTTCATTTAATTTAGAAGAACCTTCTATAGTATTTTTCCAATCCTTTGGTACGGTGTGAAGAACTGAATAATATTGAAGAAAATTTCCTTTAATATTATACTGTATTTCAAATTCCTCATGTGACATAAATTCCATGTTTTCTTTTAAAAGATCGTTTATAAAAAATATTCCAGCATTAACCCATTTTTGAAAGAACATGGTTCTATTATTTATGGTTTTTAAATATTGCTTCAGTATTCATTTGAAAATGTATTTATCATATCTATGACTTATTACTTGAGATGAATTTGGCTCAAGACGAATTGTATAGGAGGGGATACCCAATTATTTTGTACCAAAAAAATGGTTTTGTTCAAATATCTTTGTTATTTTAGGCACAATTTTTGTGCTACGAATTACATAAACACTATCAAATTTTCTACCATCAACAAGGTAAAAAGCATCATTTTAATTCCATGTTCTAATTCAGGTGTTGCATTTGTGATTGGGGTTACGACTATAGGAGTTTCTATTTTTGGAGTTGGACTGTACCTGATGCTTCTAAAGGATGCAGTTTATAGGAGGACATTGATGTTTAAGCAGAATCAGAACAAAAACCATGTAAGACAATTGATAATATGTTAAAGAATCTAGAAGTGTACGTTTTAATAAATAATATTGTATCGTTGATTCCGCCGTGCGCGGTCCCGGCTTATGAATATGCCCGCAGCATCCTCTGAGCTTGGAGTATGAGTCTTCCTAACAGAGGCCCGGCACCTGGATCGGTTTTCAGGGGCTCCGGCTACAGAGCTGCCGGGCGCGTCCCCAATTGGTGGATAGGGGAATGCCCTGTCTATGCGGGGTAGTCAGGTCGTGATACGGAAAGCCTGACCGCGAACCATTGTAGCCAAACTGTTTGTAGAAACGCCACGCTCCATGCAGTATAAAGACCCATTCTATATTTCTCTCATGAGGGCAGACGCACTGAGTGTCGTATTGAAGGCTAAATTTACTGCCCCTACCCATTTCTCCCCTTTTCCATTGGCAATCAAAAGTCGTTACCCCGGTTTTCCATTCCACCTTTATTTCTTTCTTCTTTTACTTACAATTATTTGAATTGATTAACTTGTTCTCGTCCTGGTATAGCTGAAATATTGCTCATTGGACGTTAAACTCTAACTAATCAATCAATCAATGTATCGTTGATTTGAATTTCTAATAAATTATTTTTTTCTAAATGCTATCATCTTTCATATTTGACACGTAAGGATGTTTGCTCGTCATACATTTGTATTTGTGTCAGATTTTCGGACTTCTGATGTATTATCGCTTAACAGCATTTAATTTTTTTTAATCATTGATCCCCGTATTTTATTTTATACATCTTGCGGGGTCTACATTTCACAATTAGTTCGATATGCACGAATATGTAGTGATATTTCTGACTTCAACGACCGAAATCCTTTCACTGAAAAACTTCTACATCAAGGGTTTAGATATCATAAATTGATAAAAACATTCTCTAAATTTTATTATAGATACATTGAGTTATTAAGAAATTTTGGTTCTACATGCAGGGCTCTTATACAACAGGGCATTTCACATCCAAACTTCTATGGAAATATCATTTACAGAGCGCATAAATTCAAAAATTGTCCTTCCAACCTTATTAATGCGTTGAACAATTTATTTATAAAAGACATAAATACAGCATTGTTGTTAATTCTGTTTTTTGTTGGCAAAAATATTAATCAGCTCCTAAATGCTTTACACCATAACTAAATTTAAACAATTTTTCATATAGGCAGTATATGGCATTGCACAATATCATGTTCTTCTTTCATAATAACTAAATACCGAAGTTACTGCGAATTTTGTTTCTGCATATGAGCATTTCGCCAACTTATGTCTCTTCAGTGCAGATAAAATCTAAACGATTGGAAGACCATAAAATCAAAGTCTTCATTGGGCTTTTTTAAGTTTGATTTTTACAGTTAGTCTATTTGTATTCATTTTTTAGCCAATCGCCACACATATTCGGATTTTGGTTCAAAGAAAACGAGAAAAAGCAATTTTTGCGCCTGTCCCAAGTCAGGAATACGTTAGTCATTGGCTTGTCCTTGTCTTCTTATGAAATTTTAGTTTTTTACAATCGGGTTATTGGATGTAGTTTGTTTTCATTGATTTATTCTCTTTTTTTCCTTTTTGGGGGCCATGTAGGGCTTGCTATATTATGAGAGGTTCCTCACTGTGTTGAAGAACGTACGGTGACCCCTAGATGCTTTGTTTTGGGTCGTTTTAACCTGGATATGGATGCTGTCTCCTTGAATTTGCCCCATTTCCTTACTTTTTCATATCTTTATGAGAATTTCGTTAAAACTTCATTAAACCTATTTATTTTGTCACATTCAGTTATGGTTCATTTTTTGTTATGTTAAAATTATGAAAAACGAAACACTCAGAGGGGTTTAGTTTCCTGCCAAATTTTTTATCATATTACTCAAAAAACCAGATCGTCAACCTAATATTATTACTATTTTATTTTTTTGCTTTTAATTTCATTCTTTTCAATTTTTTTTTTTACTGAAATAATATTTATCTGAAATCCTATTTATTTTCAAATAAATTACCAAATGCAAAATGAACTGTTAAATTACTTTCTGTATATGGCCATTACAACAACTTAAGTCATTTCACTGCAGATCAAATCAAAAGATTTGGATTCCTCTGGCCTTCACGTCTTCATGGAATTTACATAACCTGTTTTTGCTCAATCCTGGATTGACTCACTGATACGGTGACGGGTACTGCATGCAGAGTAGGACATGCTTACCCTTCCGGAGAACCTGGTGTGGTGTCACTCCCGGTTTTCATGTAAGTTCACACTACGAGTGCCTTAGTTCTGAATGTCATCTTTTTATTTCCGTGCCTTGTGGCTTCTCACGTCCTTGTTTTGTCTTTGGGTTTTGTTCCTTCGGTATTCTATTGCCGTTGTTTCTGAAGATCACGAATAAAATCATTTGCTAATGTGTTAGAGATCTAATAATCCAAAAGATCTTAATGAAAGAATGGTCTAAGGAAGGAGCTATGCAGAGGGGGATACTTCTAAGTTTAAGAAAAAAAAACTTGGATATTGCAAGTTTCGGGTTAGGGTTAGGTTAGGTTAGGACTTCAACCCTAACCCTAACCCTAAACCTATTGCAAGTTTCTAAAAAATATGTATATGGATCAGCACTCAAGTACTTGCTGCTGGGTAGGTTAATACAACAGAGAAGTAAGAGAGTCCAACAACAAAGGCATCGACCAAATAATGATAAATGACAAATAACGACGTTAATGTAAATTTAGTTTCTACTTAGGCCATTTCGACAACTTATGTCTCTTCAGCGCAGATTAAATGGAAGACCATAAACCAAACATTTGTAACATTTTGTCAAATAACCAAAAATTAAAAGTTAAAGCAAGCGTCTTTTTTTGTATTCATTTTTAGCCATTCACCACACATAGGGGAGGGTTTGGATCCAAGAAAACGAGTTTAACCCCACCGCAATTTTTGCGCCTGTCCAAAGTCATGAATATGTTGGTCATTGGCTTGTCCTTGTCTTCTTATAAGATTTTAGTTTCTTGATATTTGGGTTATTGGATGTGGTTTGTTTCCATTGATTTATTCATTTTTTTACCTTTTCGGGGCCATTTAGGGCTTACTATATGGTGTGAGGTTCCTCACTGTGTTGAAGACCATATGGTGACCCCTAGATGTTTTGTTTTTGGTCGTTTTAACCTGGATATGGGATGTTGTCTCCTTGACATTTACCCCATTTCCTTTCTTTTTCATATTAAGACGAGTGAACATCCTTTTATCGATAAAACGTTGTGTTTCGCATCAGAAGATAAAAAGTATATTATTAA
Organism: Modiolus philippinarum; assembly: GCA_002080025.1. Classification (NCBI taxonomy): domain Eukaryota; kingdom Metazoa; phylum Mollusca; class Bivalvia; order Mytilida; family Modiolidae; genus Modiolus; species Modiolus philippinarum. Next base: position 41,307 of record MJUU01039791.1, read on the forward strand.
GTTCAAGTACACTTTTCTACAATCCATTTCGATTGGGTTGAACAACGTTGATGTAGCTTTGTCACTGCATATCAATTTAAACAATTTGAAGAGCAACCACAATTCATGGACATCTTAATTGCATTGATGCAACCACCATTTTGCAACTGCGGTGGTGTCTGGTAGCAACCCAACAGCAATTGCTATTCAAAGGTCGTAAACATTTAAACGAAATGATCATTCCAGTACTAAGTAAAAAAGTAAATTTAATTTCCGCAAATAGCCTTTTTCGATAACTTATATTTTTCTACTAAATGAATGATTTCAAATACTTTCCACTGTTTCCATAAGTGATCATGGTGATGTTGTACTCCTATGGTTTGCAAACGAATATAGCATGTTTCACATAAACACATTAACTTTATGATGTGTTCTTTCTTATGTCTTATAATAGACCTTACGTGTAAACTCATTTTGTGTAGCTTTGCACATTTTCCATAGATTTTCAATACATACACAATTTTTTTTGGTCATGTATATGCATTAACAAAATGAAACCGAAGTAAAATGCTGAAAGCAACATTTCAAAACACAGATCCTAAACAGTTCTTATATTATGTTTATATTCTTGTATTTAGAAGCATATAATTGTGAACTTTTTAATGATGCAACGCTTACACTCTTTAAATGCGAAATATAATAACTGTGAGTTTAACGGCTTCTTGGACAATATAAAGCCGTATCGTGGACATGTTGAAATAGAGTTATACAATTCACTGATGTCATTATTGAGTCAGAACAACAATTTGTCTTTTGTCTTTTTTTTGTTTTTCCTGTGTAGTTCCCTCGCAGATTTTGGTTTGTGAGTGTAATTTTCAGCCACTGTAGATGTTTCCTGTTATTCCTGTTTTAAATTTGTTCATTTGCTTTGATATACCACGTATTTGTAGAGGCTTTGTCTCATGAACATTTACACCATATCCTTTCATTGTTTATTACATTACTTTACATTTGTAAATAAAATAAAGAAAACAGTGTGTCAGAAAAAGAACACAATGCATTTTTGGAGGAAATACAAAATTCTTAGCTTTAGGTACCATCAAAATTGTTTAATAATTCAAACAAAGACGTTTTTTTAGGAAGAAGACCAGGGCGAAATGTCCATAGAATTGCCGGAAGATCTTAAAATAGACGAAAACGACTGCCCTAGGGAGCTTTGTCGAAACGTTCCACCACACAGCTTTGAATTTGTTATTATCAAGGATAATTTGAACACTAACGAAACTCTGAGAAGCAATTGAGGATGTTATTTTCTCTGCAAACTGGATCTCAACAAATGTATGCTTAAAAGATAAAGAATGACAGTGCCTTTGTGCCTTTATGGCTATTATTGTCTCTGCCAAAGAATTACATATTTCATTTAATGAATTTGTTTCTACATGCTACATTTATAATTATTTTTTTCTGTTTCATTGAACGAAAGGATCCGATTTCTTCCTGCTAATAACCTTAATTTGTAACAAAAGTTCAGCTGGTATTATTTAATGATCAAGTTCATAATTTATAACAGCAACCTAAAACACAATTCCTATTTATGTGTTAAATGTATTTAGGTATAAATGATATCATTAAGCATGCAAATGCCATTGCACCATAACAGTAAACTACACAAGCCATATTTAGCAATGAAGAAATGAAGTTAGGATTCAAAATACTTATATTGGTGTTTTAATAAGGACAGACTGAAGTACACACGTGCATAAATAAACACATCTGCTGTTACAATAGCCCTTTCCATATAGTGTTTTTATCTTTTCCTGGATTTAAACTCTCCTATCAAGTGGAGACAAACACTCTTTGCTTCCGGTTATCACTCTTATAGTTTGCTAATAATACACAACTGAAACCCGTAATACGTTTTAATTCTAACATAATTAGTGCAGTGTCACAGTTAACAATGACCTAGTAATCTATATATATATGTTATGAACTGTGTTAGGATGAATGCAATATCAGAAAAACAATCAAATGATCAACACTTGGGTTTGATAAACGGAACTGTTTCATTGTATTTGAATGCCGGACCAAATATGTTTTTAAAAAGACCTATAAAAACAAAATAATGACCACTTCCTAAATTGTTTTATTTCGACTGGATTGACTAATGATTTATTATCTTTTATACATATTTCTAATGTCAGGTTACAAATGCATGCGAAATATTGTAATATCCTCGAGGTTAACTTATTCAAAGAGGCTTATGTTTTGTTTCTAAACACATTCAAAGGATAGTTCGGAATTCAAATTCACATCATTTTGAAATATGTTCATGACCAATTATCATATAACTTTAAAGTAAAGATGAATCAAGAGAAAGTCTTAAATATCTTTAACATATAAACATAAGAACATTAGTCTACGTTGATTAGTATTTAGTTCTAAAAAATTATTTAAACTGACATGCATATTCCATTAATTTACTTAGTTACAATACTATTTTTATAATTACTATCATGTGTGTAATTGTCAATAAAATAGAATTGAAATAAAGATCAAAGATTTCAAAGAACATGCAATATACTTTATATTTAAAATATTATACCTTACATAAAATAGAATCAATTCTATTTATTGAGACATAGTCACATGATATGAAATAATTTGGATTTCTTTGCTCTTAATTATTCCTAGCAGTGAATAACCATATTATTCAGTATAGTGGTACATTAGATTATATCTCATGTGGACACTTTCTTTACAACTATTTTCTAAATTTATGTGAATTCTAAATTCTATGGTTAAAATCCCTCCATCATAGGTTTGTCCTTGGCTAAATATTTGATATTACAGACTTTTTGGATTCCGTTTAGTTTTTTGTATTATAAACTTTTTTGAAATCATGGATTTCCTGTATTTGGGTTCTAGTGCTGCTGGTGAGGAATTCAATTCCGAAATGGCCATACGGCTCATCAAAACAAATTACAGTTGGAATACACATATGTTTATGGTCTCATGTTTATTTACTCCATATCCTTTCGTAAAACATGTTCATAAGGGTTGGAAGGTACGTCTTAATGCCTTTATGTGTAATTTTTCATTTAGCAGCTCTTCAAATACACAGAGGGGGAAGTTTTAGAATGAATAACTTCCTGAGTTTAAATGTGAGGATAATCGGATCGTGCAAATAGCGATCTTTATATGGCCAGACGATGTTCACCACAAAACACAAAAACCACAACTTTGTCATTGGATTGACTTAAAATGAGATTATCAAAATTGAGAAAAATTTATAATCTATATTAGAAAATGTCATGTGCAACGTTCATTAATAATATTGACCTTAATGGGATAAAAAAAACAGGGCCTTCTAACGGTTCTTGAGTAAATCCTCGCCGCAGCAAAACTAAACATGGTTTTACACCGGACTGAAAAATTTAGTCTTCACTTCTTCCGATTTCGGAAAACGGATAACAAACAAGTCTTCAGTTCAAGGAATTATTAGCATTTTAATATTGATAAAACAACAGCAGTAGATAGCAAAAGAGCAAGATTACATAAACCAAAGTCGAGAGACAAGGCAAAAGCAATAACACCAAAAGATTGAAGACCAAAGACGCTACACAATCAAAACATAAAACACAAATACAACAATAAAAGCTAAAGCATTAACAGTGTGAACTCTCAAAAAGAGTACCATCAGATACTCCAGAAGGGTGAGCTTGTCTTGCCCTACATACAGCACCCGTAACACAATCAGTAAAGCATTTATGGTTTTGAAAGAACTGGTTTGTGTTAGGTATCTAATCGCCTAATGTCATTTTCAAACCCGTAGACAAAACCAATTAAAAATCATGGTATTTGTACTGCACTAACCCTCAAACAATACCAAAGAAAGAATTTACTAGAAACGCTGTTATTCTATTCAGTATTAACACAAACACAAGGACAAATAGATACCAAAAACATCACTTACATGGACAAAACTAAAATTCAACTGTATGATATACAAAGATAACACTAAAAACTAAAGCACTTACAGTGTGAACCCTCTAAAATACAGAGGGTGACATCAGGTGTTCCGGAAGGGTAAGCAAGTCCTGTTCTGAAAACAGCATCCGTCACACTGTCAGTGAGTCAATCCAGGGTCAGAATCGGTAATGTCGAATCCGGGAAGACGTGAATCTAGCTGAAAATGTCAGTTTTCATTTGTGGCACCGACATTTCATATCTATTTCTAATGTCGAGGTAACGGCCATAGAATTTCTGAAAAAACGAATGGAACAACGGCTGAACATAGCCCTGACTGACGGTGCTTTTGCACTTTCCACAAAATCACTGTATGAACTACGAGCTCTACAGTATCGAGATAATTGTGAAATAGATACATGATATGCTGGGGAGGTAGGTTTATTGCTTCTGAAAAAGGGAAAGTTCACTATTTGGATGTCAAAATAATCACGTTTGTCATATAGCCTAGATTTCAGACGTCCATGTTCGTCAATGTATAACAAAAGGTCGAGGTAAGAAGCAAAATTTTTTGTTCGGTTGTCTATTTAATTTCAAGTTGACTGGGGTATATCCCATGTAAATATGCTATTCTTCTTAGGTTATTAAGAGAAAGTCATCGTGTACATTTATCGGAAGCTGAAATTAAAAGTCTGGGCCAGTTGTTTTTTTTCTGTTGTATAAGCCATTTAAAGAAATTGCTTGATACGAGTAAAGAAAAATGTCAGCTAAAAGTGGCACACAATTTGTTCCCATGGGAATTCTTATTGTATGTTGAAAAACGCGGCCTCAACATTAACCAAATATGTTTTATCTTTTCTTAATACCAAATTAGAATACCTGCGTTCTCCGTTGTTGGTACAGAAACATTTAGGTATTAGATCTGAAATTACTGTTTTAAGTTTATTATGCCGAAGGGTTGTATAAAGGGTAGAGCAATTAATCTCTAACAGCAGTCAACAAAATGGTAAGGAGCTTGTAAAGGGGCAACGAATCTCTGTTTGTAAGGATTCCTATGAAACTTAGGTACTCAGTAAATGTAAGTGAGATACCTATTATCATCATCCACTTTAATACCGAAAGATGCTTACACAGAAGTGTGATTTGTGATTATCTCGTCTCTAGATATTGCAGTAGGGGTATAAACAAATAAAGGGATACGGAGAAAATGTACAAATATACATGGGAAAAAATCCCTATCAATACATGGTAGGATTGAGCAAATGGAGCAACGCTTTCATTGGTGTTCTTTATCTTGAAGTCACCATGAGGCATTCAACAAAGAGCAAACACTCTTACCTCATTGTAAGTTCAAGACGGTCCCTAGTCGGTTTAAGTGGAATTCACTTGGTAAATGTTGAGCAACGCCACACCCATCCGCTGTTTTACATCATTTTTGTCATGGATGCTGGGTGGTCAACAAGCATAACATATCGTGCAAAGTACTCTTGCAAACACGGTCATCCGTTGCCCGGTAAACGGACCAATAGACAATACAACATATAAACGATCACAAGGCACTCGTTGAGTTTGTTGTTAGAAAACTTGTCAAGTAAAATCCAGAAAAGTAGTTTTATTTTTTTACAAAACAAGAAAGCCAAATGTTGAATTTCGATAGTGCATTCATATAAGAAATTCTCACATGAACAAATACGCCGTAACTGAAAAAATATACAGAGCTTTTTGACATGTTGATGTTCACTCAAAGGAGTAAAATTAACTAAGGTGAAAAACCGTACATGCACGTGGTTTGAAATCTGCATCAACGGCTAGGCACTTCAAAAAAACTTTATCAAATACTGAAATAATATCATTTTGGTTATTTATATACCATGGATTTATCTAGGATCTCATAGGGGCCGCTATTCGGACCCGTTCCCAATTTGAAATACTCTCTTTTTTTCCCAATTTTGACCTTTAAAATTCCCAAAATTGAAATTTCCCAAATATAAACCACAAATGTCTTTGCTAGTGACATAGTTTAAATGTTTACAATCGTGTAATTCTAAAATTCTACACGGTGTATTATCCTCCGTAATTTGTCGTAAAAATGTAAACAAATCGTGTCATTCTACTGTGTATAATCCTCCGTTAAATGGATAACATAACCGGAAGAGCGTACGGCTTATATACCGATAACGAATCGAAATCAATAAAACGATTGTAGAAAGGGAAACAATATCTTGTTCACAAATATCTTGTTGATTTTGAACAACAACAACAATGGCGTCTCACAATTCAAAATATTATATTAAAAAATTAACTTCGAAAGATGGCAGTAAATGCCTGTAAAATTACAAACTTTCTACAGTCAAACCAGAAAATACAAAGAGAAAGTGAAGTTACTGGGTCATCTGCAACTTCATCGGAAAGTCAAAAAGGCGAAGATCACATTGTTTCCACTTGCATTGAACTTGAAGCTGAGTCGGATGACACAAACGTTACAAAAATTATTGAACAAGACCAAATTAGCACGGTGTCTATTAAGGAACATGAATTAGATGGAAACAAAATTGTAGAGCCAAACACAACTGAAAATAAAATTGAAAAGGAACCAAATGACGTTCAAATTCCAAGTGACAAATCTGACACTGATCATAATGACATAAATGTTGGAAATAAAAGCAATGTGGCAGTAAGTCAACTTGATGGAAGACGCTATGAAATTACATTTAAATGGCTATACTACAGTGAAGCAGCTGATGCTTATCTATGTAAATATTGTGAATTATTTCCCAGTGGAATTACTGAATTTGTTAGTAAAGGGATAACGTTAGGTACCCATCCAACACGTCAATTGCAAAAACATGAATCAAGCCAGCGGCACCAGGCTGCGTTGCAAAGGTATGCTCAGGCAGGCCCATTAACTCTACTTAAATCTGTCAAACCATCGCCTGTGTATGATTTAATGCTGGAATCGGATAGTAAAAAGGAAAGCGATGAAGTTGCAAGAAACCGAAGTGTTGTCAAAAAACTATTCAGGATCATAAATTTTATGGTACATAAACATTGGGCCCAAAGCAATTTTGAAAGTCTAGTAAAATTCATTGCATCGCTTGGTGTTGATGACCTAAGTCATCACATCGAAAATGTATCTCCAACAGCAACTTACCTCTCAGCCACAACTGTCACTGAACTTATTGAAATTATAAGTACACATATTGAGACTCACTTATTACTATCTTTGAGGGGAGCCAATTTTTACTCTCTCTTGGCAGATGGGTCAACAGATGAAGCTAATAGAGAACAACTTTCTATTTTTGCCAGATGGCCATTTTTGGATCGTGATATTACAAAAACAGGAAAACAGCAAACACCTTTGGTTGTTTATCTGTTGTTGATCATTTTTTAGGAATGGTAAATGTGAAATTATTAGACAGTGGATCCCTGATGAACTCAATACAAAATTTCATGGCCGAAAAGGAGGTACACCCGGAGAATTGTAGATTTATAGCATTGGATGGAATAAACACGATCAGTGGAGAAGTATCAGGTATAAAATGTTTAATAATAGTTCATCTGCTGAAATAGTTTCAAAAAATACTTATTGTGACAACAGAAGTAAACAGGCTGCAAATAAAATCAGGTTAAATACAACACCTGTAGTAGAGGTACATTAATTTACTATTTTAAAGGATCATTGAATCTCAGCCCTAGTAAAATAATTTGTAGATTCCCATCCTTTCTTTCGAAAAATTTGGGGGCGGGCGGCAGCAATAAAAAAACATATATCAATTTTTAAAAAAAAAATGCTGTAATTTGAAAAGAAATTTACCCAAATTTGCCAAAAAAATCAACAACAAAAAATTAAAGCAGGTGAAATACTTTGCCAAAGGAATACTAAAAGCAAAAATGATAAAAGGGGGAATTAAAAAAATTAAGAATCCAAAATCACAGCTATTCATATCAAACAAGAATTAAGACAGTAAAATCAGGGCAGGCAGGGATCATAATCTACATACTAGTAGGGTATTTATTAATACATGTAATATGGCTTAACTAAAATACATCGGCAAACAAATACCAAAGCAAGAATCGTAAATCCAAAATCACGACAATTCACAGCCAACAAATTTTTTTTTTTTCAAAATTAACATAATTTTTTTGGGCAGAAAGCCTCCTTCAGAAATTTTTTTTTTCATCATTTTGGCAGCCAAAATATTTTTTTTCACATAAAATCAGATCCAAAATATTTTTTTTTAGAAAAAAACCATAACCCCCCCCCCCCTCAAGTTAAATGGTTGGTCCCTACCTATTTGATGTTTTGTTTGAAGCTTCAGTATGAAAAGTTTTATTGGGTCTTCCCTTTTCAAGTCTATAACTCATCTACTTTCTGTTTGACGGTAACTTTACAAACTGTATGTATCACTGCAACTATGCCAATGCTTGTATTGTGTCCACACTTGTACTGTGTCCTAGCTTGTATAATGTCCACACATACTTAACTTAGCATTGCCATATTGATTCAGGGTTCAAGGAGCGGGGGTATAACTGGCTGCCATTTGGCGACAGCTCTTGTTGAACTTGTTTTATGGCACTTATATGACTTAGAAACAAAATACATATAGTTCATTAAAATTAAACTGTGCATTGTACTAGAATGTATTTAGAATATTGTAAGGCACATGACCATTTACGGCATAAAGCGTATTATTTCACTTTTAGCTCATCTAGCTAAAGCTTTGATCACCTTTTGTCACATTTCTCCTATTTTTTTTAGGACTTCATTATTCCAAAAATATATCATAAATTTTTAAATGAAACAACGGCAGTAGAATACCGAAGGAACAAAGGGGTGAAATTCACAAAAATCGAAGTCCAAAGACAGGGCAAAAACGAGAACACAGAAAACAATGACGTTAGACACAAAACAATGACGCCAGACAGACACAAAGCACAGAACCAGAAACCACAAAATTCAGAACAAAGGCACTCACAGTGTGAACTCCAGTGAAACTGAGAGTGACATCAGGTGCTCCGGAAGGGTAAGCATGTCCTGCTCTGTTAACAGCACCCGTCACACTGTGAGTGATTCAATCCGGGAAAATGTCAAAGTCGGTAGTCAAATCCGGGAAGACGTGAAAATAAATGAAAGATTTTTAGCTCACCTAGCTATTGCCATCACTTGGCGTCCGTCGTCCGTCCGTCCGTCCGTTAAACTTTTCACATTTTGATCTTCTCCTCTGTAACTACTGAAGCAAATTCGACAAAACTTTACAGAAATGATGTATGGAAGGTCCTGTACAAAGATTGCTCATTTCGTTCCGATCTGACAAAAAACATGGCCGCCAGCGCGGAACTTAGGTTTAACATTGGACCTATGGGAAAATTCAAATTTTCTTCTTCTCCTCTGAAACCACTGAAGCAAATGCATCTAAACTTTACAGGAATGATGTACTAAAGGTCATTTCGTTTCCATCCAATAAAAACATGGCTGTCAGCACAGAACAAAGTTTATTATGGCCCTATGGGAAATTCACATAAAAAACATGGCCACCATACAGAACATCGAAAAATCCTGCTGTTCAGCATTTTGTCAGGTGAGCGATACAGGCTCAGTGTCTGAGCCTCTAGTTAAAATAAAAACAACACATAATACATGCAAACTTATAATAATTGAAAACTATACTAAAAATTAAAGCAATGAAAATGTTCTTGGATTTAACCAGTATTCTGATTTTTAAAAGCTTTTAATAAAAAGGAAAATAAGACTCTAAGAGATGATGATCCCCTATAATGACTGAAACTACACATAAACAATACACTAGATAAGTTGATATTAAAACTGAAATCTGAACTCGAACAACAACATAAGTTAACAACAGGCTTCCATAGTAAGTGGAAATCAGATAGTCAGACTTCTCACCCAGCGATAGCTATTAGTGGGATTAAACTGGGTTATGGGTATCCAAAACTATCCAGCTATCTAGATACATGTAACCTACTCCAGTTGGTACATGTAAAACCCAACACAGGCAGACTGGAACTTGTACATGTGGTAAAACTATTTAATTTTATATGTACATTTACTCAATTTTAACTCCCTGACCTAGGTTTCAAAATGTATATATATAGCTCATTTATATTTTTTCAGGATGAACTTGAGGTGCTTTTGGACCATTTTGAAAAGGAAAAGGCAGATACATTCAAGGGACATAACATGAGATGTGATGCTGACATTAGCCTTCCACATGTAGTAAGAGGGGAATATGCAGGTTTCAAGCACCAGATGTATATGCTTAGGTATAGCAATGCTAAATAGAATCTTGTTCTCAAATAATCATTTGCCCTTGAATTAGTGGCCATATACATTGGAACATAACAATTAAAAAAAAAGATTTGTTGTCATTTTATTAATAGTTTAATGAAACAAAATCTCAAAAGTTGTCAATGTGCCAAATAACTCTATAAGCATCTTATTCAGTGGCAGGTAACTGGATTGTTTTTTAAAACATGTTTAAGAAAACTGAAATAAATAATTATATAGATTCAGAAACTGAAAACAAGTTTATTTGAAATGAAATCAGGGTATCTTAAAATTGCAGAAAAGACAAGGACTTGGTCATCTTCTTCCTATTAACAGTTACTAGATTACAGGGCCAGGCTGAACCTACTAAGTACAAAAAATTTAAAAAAACACAAAGCAGGAAAAAACTAGATATTGATTTTTTTTTTGCCATTGCAAATACAATAAACTGAAATAAAAAAAGATATTTAAAAAAAAACAACAAAAAAACAAATGTCTGAGAACTAGATGAATTTTTTACAAGAGGTAAATAACACAATTTAATTAACATTCCAGCTAAAAAAGGAATAATCCCTAGTTTAAACATGATCATGATACTTAAACACAAATGAAAAAGTACCCCTCTGAGTTCTTGGGTAAATGTATATTTGACATTGTTATTACTGTTTGCATGAGAAGACTTTGTTATTAACATGTCATGATGATTAATAAAAAATGCTCTTCAGTTTTGAATGCTAAAATATTCATTTTTTTGTAGACAAGCTGGAAGATTACAGACACCAACTGATGTGTTAAAGGTTTTTAAGAAAGATGTTGTACTTAGCCAATGCTTTCCCAGAATGAAACTTCTATCAGAAATTGTTACAATAATACCCTCATCCACTGCTTCTGTGGAAAGAAGCTTCAGCACAATGAATGATATTTGCACCACACTCGGGGCAAAACTTGGCCAGCAGACTTTAGAAAATCTGTTGAGGATGTGTTTAGAGGGCGTAAGCGAATTTAGTGACTCTGAACTAGATGAGCTTGTTCTCAAGTTCAAACATAAAAAGGAAAGAAAAATAAAATTATGAAAGTCTTTGTTGTTCTTTGATATTATGTTTCAGAACTATTCAATAAAAAACAGCTAACCAAACTCTGTGACAATATTAATCACAATAAGGATACTGATACAATCATCTTTTTAATGTATAAGGCAAATAAAAAGTTTTTTATTCAAAATATTGAGTGAAATTATATTTTTTACCTCATTTTATTTGTCCCAATTTATCTGTTATTTTTCCCAATTTTCATGAAATGTCGATTGAAAATTCCCAATTTGCCCACAAGGTCCCTTTTCCCAAAAAAGCTGGATAAACCCTTGTATACTTCTTATTCGTCGGTAGATTTGGAAGCTTTTTTTAATATACTTGTATTATCTGAAGATCCGACTACCTTCTTTAAACATATTCATGTATTTAAAAGATTTGTCAAAATATATTTGTCATACTTAAAAATATATCCTGTATCGCCATTGCTTTTACAATTGCTTATACGTTGATGGTATATCAACGCAAATTTAATGCCAACTATTACATCATTTTTCCTTCTTGATAGCAAAGTGATATACAAACCTCCATGAAACTTATATGTTCACAAGTTTGTTATAATATACATAATTTATATGGAAGTTCTTTTTATCATTCTGCAGCTGGTTCTTTTTTTGTTATGGAATGCACATGCAAAATTTATTCTGAAAGAATGATATGTATAGATATGCGCATTATCAAAAGAAATACGCAATCTAATGTAATGGGTATTTTATAATCCATAAATAAAAAAAACAATTTAATGCCATGTCAATAGAATTACAATGCATACATATATTGAAATCAATACAAATCGTCTTTACACGCTTTTCAATTAGACATGTTTTTGATTAAGTGTTGGTTCGGTTTAGACAGGTTTCTTTGTATTAGAAAATAATTGATATATGCAAATAATATGCAGAATAAGTCCAAAACTAAACAATCGTCTATATTCACCAAAGGATGATGAAGTCTTTTCATAAATATTAAAAATTAATCCAGTGGATATTAGTACATCTGATCATTTTAAGATATCTGTGTATCCATTTTTTTCAATAGAATGCACTTCAGAAATTGCTTCTGTTGTTTTCAGTCCATGTTTTGAAAGGAGACTCCAAACCGAAGTGAAATTATTTACATGTACCTCTTCAAATCGCAAAATACTGAATATTTATAAGGTCTGTAAGTCTCGTCTTGTGACACTGAGATTTCACAATACCTCTTCAAATCGCAAAATACTGAATATTTATAAGGTCTGTAAGTCTCGTGACACTGAGATTTCACAATAAATATGAAATCGGAAACATTTCGAAGTTTCAAAATTGATGGAGAACAGACCCTATTTGCAAAGTTAAGACGCAACATTAATGGAGATAAAAAAAAACTGAGACCTTCAGTACTGATTTGAATTTGCCTTATGACCACGAAATATGGTTGGCGTGACTGTATGCAGTTCAATTATTATATTTTCTGTTTAGTTACTTGGACTCCTAAAGAAGGCTAAATTTCCTGCCCCTACCCATTTCTTCCCCCTTTTCGGGACACTTTGTCCCATTTTATTTCTTTATTCATTTGCTTGTATTTTTGAGTTAATGGGCTTGCTCTCGTCCTGATATGGCCGAGATCTGACTCATTGGACGTTGCGCTATAATCAATTAATCAATTATTTGAGATGCAGCAACGATTGTAAATAGTGTTACATACACAGATAGCATTAATTTTTTCACCTGTAATTAATAGTAAACATATGAAAAAGAAAGAAATGGGGTAGATGTCAAGGAGACAACATCCCATCTCCAGGTTTAGACGACCCAAAACAAAGCATCTAACGGGTCACGCACATACAACGACAATGATTTTTTTCTTACAAAATATGCGAACTGTAATATAGCGTCACATGGTACAAATTATACCGGACGTGAAAAATATCTACCTGGAGGAAAGCGTCAGGGTAAAAACTATAGCGTAGGGGTACCGAGGAAAGCGTTGGGTAGAGAATTATAGCGTAGGGTTACCCAACGCTTAAAGGGCCTTGGGAGAACCCTGCCATGATATTGTTCTTTAATTTTTTTTCTCAAAAACTTGTCCCCATTAACCACTGGTCAGTGCTTTTAAGACTTACAAGTCTGGCTTTGTATTTTAACATACCTGTCATTGTCTAAATGTCTAAATATAAGACAATACCTGTGATTGTCTAAATATTAGACAAGGTACTTAGCAATCTTAGGTCAACATACCCGATTTTTGAACTTGAACAAACATTGTTGATGCATCATGTACAACTATGTATTAAGCATGGTCAGTCAGATACCTTCTTCCTGTTTACCTACTCACTCACACTTAAAGCGTTTGTTTAGCAATTATGGTAATTTTTATACAAAAGAAATAAACATCCTTTTTATATCAGATCAGCAGAATTTCAGCTTTAGTCGCCTTATCAAAAAAATAATAATAATAATAATAATTTTATGCACAATATTTATCACAGCAAATCTGGGATTCTTCTAAAATTGCCTTATTGAAAGCATAATTTGGGTATGACAGCCAACATAATTGAGTGTTGGGTGCACGTGTATCAACTTAAATGAAAGGCTTACATACACTAGTCACTTACACTTGCCTTAATTGTTTATTTTAGCACCTGTTAAAAGATTTAAAAAACTGTATGTAAACAATGATGACCTTGAAATACCAAGACGTACTAAAAACAGATTGAAGAAGAAACGAGAAATTGAAATGGGAGCCTTATTTTAACAATCAGAATATTCAGATTCATCACATGGGATAGATATAGGTAATTGTACAAAATGTACTTTAATTTGTCACAACCACAAATTAAGATAAGCTGCATATGATGAAAATTACCTGACGAAAGATATTTCCTATTTCATTTAGGGACTGTAGCCCCTACCTTTTCAGATAAAAGGGCCAAAAGTTAACACGGGTATATTGACATAAGTACTGTAGAATGTTTATTTGATCCAATTTTTGATGAATCTTTTTTCGTGTACTCCTCATTAACTTATGTTGGCTGAATATTTCAACTGATTATATGCTTTTTGTAGAGTTCAGGTGTTTTAGGTAGTCAAAAAAGAGCTAAGCACATGAAATCAACTTTATATTTGTGACCTGATTTTAATTTTTTTTTTGCATTGGATACATTTTTAGATTCCTGGCTTTGCCATCACTTGGTGCTCGTCGTCAAAAATCTTCTCCTATGAAACCACTGGGAAAAATGAAACCAGACTTTGCCTGAATCATCACCAGGGTTATAATGGCTTCTCAAAATTGTGTTTTTTCAGTCCGCTGTATCTGTTTGAAGCATGGCTTGAAGAGCCAAAAAAGGTCTGTATTTTAAGAGTGCACAATTTTTTTATTCAACAGGGTTGCCATACACCCGGGAAAACGGAAAAAATCCGGGATTTTCGTTTTAGGTGCTCTCGGTCGGGATAAAGCCGGGAAGATGCGAAAAATAACAAAAATCCGGGGAAAATCCTTGAAAAACTAACACACATGCTTAATTTTCCACATGCGTCGTAATTAAATAGCCGTCAGTTAAAAAGTTCGTAAAGTTAATGGTGATTGCACACTTGTACACATGATGTGAATTCACCGACATTCAATAAAAGTAACTCTTCTCTTAACTATATTAAAAAAGACCAACTTCAAAAGGACAAACTAATAGGGGGCAATCTGACAGGTCTTGTACATCTCGATCTGATGCGCTTGTCGAAAACGTTTCATTGATAGTTCTGAGTTGAGGTTCCACAAACAAGACATAAAGAAGTATTGACGTACATGTATTGGTCAGCAAATAAAATTAACAATACAAGTAGAAGTCGAATAGGATAAAAAGACAAAGGCAAATCCTACATGTACTCAAGACAGCTTATTCTCGACTTTGCTCAAGCTGGCAAGTTCAGCTAATAGCGGATTGAAATTGAATCAAATGATGCAATGAACCTCCCTAATTTATGAAGTTAGTCAAATCATTTGTATGGGAAACATGCAACACGCAGAGGTGTTTACCACTACGGATTTTCCGTATTTTTTACGGATTTTCAAGTTAAAATACGCACTACGGATATAAATTGCAAATGTTTACTTAAAAACCTGGAAATGAAACACACCTTATTCCCGAAATTGGGCAATCATTGTTAAAGAGAAGCTTTCGATAGAAAAACAACGTTCTGTAAAGCGTACAGTTTAATGTATTTGTCAAACAATTCTGACAGGGCGCCTCCTCAGGTTGTGGATAGCGAAATGCTCTGTCTATGCGGGGTCTGTAGTTCAAAATTCGAAAAGCATACAAACCATACGAGACAAACTGGGTGCAAACGTCACGCCTTATGAGTATAAAGACACCGTCTATGCTTCTAGTACAAGAGCAGACCCACTGGGGTCGTATAGAACGAAGGCTAAATTTCTTGTCCCTACCCATTTTTCAGTGTCGATCAAAACTCGCTGCCCTA
Organism: Modiolus philippinarum; assembly: GCA_002080025.1. NCBI lineage: Eukaryota > Metazoa > Mollusca > Bivalvia > Mytilida > Modiolidae > Modiolus > Modiolus philippinarum. The sequence continues at coordinate 57,077 of MJUU01039791.1, forward strand.
ATTATCAATTCCTTCTTCATATCTTTTTGTTGTATTTATATTTTATTTGAATTGATTAGTTTGACCCTTTATATAGAAAGGCAATCTCGCTAGGGATCGCATAGATGGCTTATTTCCTCGTAGAAGGGCAGACTCGGAAGGCTTAATTTCCTGCCCCTACCAATTTTACCATATAAAGGCA
>MJUU01039800.1:0-18116 GCA_002080025.1 Modiolus philippinarum
ATTGCTCATTGGACGTTAAACTCTAACTAATCAATCAATCAATTTAACCCTTAAGAAAAATAAACAAAATATCAAATTATATTCACTCAAATGGGTTAACAAAGCTCTTTGATTTGTTTATCATGGCACTGTTTCTAGCTAGCTCTTAAACTCCTGACATACATGTATCAGAATCGCTAAAAATGTCAAATACTGTAAACCGGGAAATTTTCGCGGCCGTTTTCTTTTCGCGGTTTTCGCGCTGGGAATGGAAGCGCGAAAATAAAACGGCTCGAATATACTTAATTAAAGTCAACGATCAACTATTTGGCAGCACGAATTCAAAACTGCGCGATCTAAATACCTGTCGATCTACCACGAAATAAAGACTGCGCGAAAAATTCCCGGTTTCCAGTATCTAAATATTTTTTTTTTCTAATAAATTAATGAAATTTCAGTATACTTCTTATTTCATACATTTATAAATCCAAAAGGCAGAACTATTCAAAAATATACTTTAAATTTTGAAAATTTATTTCTTTACGAAATTAATTTTATAATCAAGGTCTTTGTAAAACTTTATTGAATAAACTTAATAAATGTATTATGCAAACATAATTTAAAATTTGGTGTTAACATATATAAAAGTAAACATACAAATTTGTATTTCCATGATCTGAAGAAATGTCTGAAACACCAGGTGAAAGCGGTTTATGTCCATGAATTGGAACTTGAACTGGCGTGGATGTTGTTGCTCGGTCATAATAAATTGGCGCTGCTACTGTTGGTGACATCAAACTATTACCATCTTCCTTTTGTATCTTAACTTGACTCAAAGCTACAAGGATTTACAAAAAATAGTGTCAGGTTTTTTTCGTGGGTGTGCTAATTTTTTTTTTTTTTTTTTGAAATTTGTGCCTTAAAAAATCAAAAAAATATAAAATCATTGAACATTAATACGACAATTGTTCAAAGAACAATTGCAAGGTCTTTCCCAGTACATGAAAACGCATCAAGCGCTACAACTCAATAACGGTTCGTCGCTGTTTTCGTTTAATTAAATCAAATGAAGATATCAATGAGAGAAGTATTTTTGCAACATAATGTTTTTCGTTAATTTCTTTTCGTTTCTGAGATATCGCGATAACAAAATATCGAATGGCAGCCATTTTGAAAATGGTGGTTGAAAACTCTATTTCGTCCAACTATAAATGTAGATCTTAATGAGAGGAGTATTTTTTGCAACACAATGTTTTCATGAATATTTAATCGTTTTCGAGATATCGCGATAACAGAATTTAAAAAAGCGGCCATTTTGAACATGGCCGGCCAATTTTTTTTTTGGCAAGCCATTAATGTAGATCTTAATGAAAGAAGTATTTTTGCCATACAATGTTTTTATAAATTTTTTATAGTTGCCGAGATATAGAGATAACAAAATTTCAAATAGCCGCCATTTTGAAAATGGCTGATGAAAAAAAAATGGCCAGATGAAAATGTAGATCTGAATAAGAGGAGTAATTTTGCAACACAATGTTTTCATAAATATTTTATCCTTTCCGAGAAATGGCGATAACAAAATTTCAAATAGCCGCCATTTTAGGAATGGCCGACGAAGGAATTTTTTTTTTTTTTTGGCCAGCCATAAATGTAGATCTAATTGAGAGGAATATTTTTGCAACACAATGTTTTCATATTTTTTTTATTGTTTCTGAGATATCGCGATAACAAAATTTCAAATAGCTGCCATTTTAAAAATGGCCGACGACAGATTTTTTTGGCCAGCCATAAATGTAGATCTTTATGAGGGGAGTATTTTTGCAACACAATGTTTTCATAAATTTTTTATTGTTTCCGAAAAATTGTGATAACAAATTTCAAATAGCCGCCATTTTGAAAATGGCCGACGAAAAAAAAATTTGGCCAGCCATAAATGTAGATCTTAATGAGAGGATAATTTTTGCAACACAATATTTTCATAATTTTTTTATCGTTTCCGAGATATCGCGATAACAAAATTTCAAATAGCCGCCATTTGAAAATGGCCGACGAAAAAAAAATGTTTGGCCAGCCATAAATGTAGATCTTAATGAAAGGATTATTTTTGCAACACAATGTCTTCATAAATTTGTTTTCGTTTCCGAGATATCGCGATAACAAAACTTCAAGTGGCGGCCATTTTGAAAATGGCTGACAAAGTTGTTTTTTTTTTTTACCCCATATTTGATTGATTGAATATTGTTTAACGTCTACTCAGAAATATTTCAGCTATATCAAGACGAGAACAAGTTTGTTAATAAATAATCACTTTGGGGTACGGAAAGGGCCGTGGGACCGGAAATTCTGACTGCCACTGGAAAAGTAGGGTGAAATCGTTAAGGGCGGGGAATTTAGCCTTGTAGTCGATCACCTACGGACCACCCCAAAAAGAGCTTGCTACAAGGGTTCTTTAACGTGCAGGAAGCGTGGCATTTCTTCCAACACGTGGACCTGAGTTTACATCCCATCCGAAAGATGGGTTGTGTATTTATTAATCCCGCACAACCACGGAATGGGTCCTATTTCTATATCCCGGGACCCTCAGGGTCAGCCTCCGTTTAGGAGGGGTCAAACCCCGCAAGCCGGAGATACTAGGTCCTATTTCTATATCCCGGGGTTCCCTCGGGGTCCTCTGTTAGGAAGACTCATACTCCAAGCTCAGAGGATGCTGCGGGCCTATTCATAATCAGGGACTGCGCACGGCGGGACCCCATATTTGAAATCAAGACCATGTAAGCTACCTAGAAACCAAATTTCATCGAAATCCGACAACTTTAAGAAATCGACATATTTCAGGGTCAAAAACGCGTAACCGGGATCGCGACCCAAAATTTTTTTTGCTTGACAAATCATCCTTAGGATGATTACAAAATTTTCCTCACCTCACTTTTTTATATCGGTTACGGTTCATGAGCAAACATGATAACAAGATAAACCGTATTCGTGGAGATAACTCTGTTACTAAAAATAGAATCGGTTCACAGGGTGACCTGAGTCAAGCCAGGTCAATGCATATTAAGTGTACCAAGTTTGATTACGGTCAAAGCACTTTGACAACATTGATGGCAGAAAAATAAAAAAGAAGAAGAATTAAAAAGTCAATTGTTCAGAGAACAGTTGCAAGGTCTTTCCCCGTCGATGTTACATTTCGTTTTGTCTTATGTTTGACCAACCAGAAATGTAGATCTTCGTGAGAGGGGTATTTTTGCAACACAATGTTTTCATAAATTTTTTTATCGTTTCCGAGACATTGCGATAAGAAAATTTCGAATGGCGGCCATTTTGAAAATGGCGGATGAATTTTTTTTCTTTTTTTGACCAACCAGAAATGTACATCTTCATCAGAGGAGTATTTTTGCAACTCAATGTTTTCATAAATATTTCATCCTTTCCGAGATATGGCGATTACAAAATTTCAAATAGCCGCCATTTTAGAAAGGGCCGACGAAGGAATTTTTTTTTGGCCAGCCATAAATGTAGATCTAATTGAGAGGAATATTTTTGCAACACAATGTTTTCATAATTTTTTTTTATTGTTTCTGAGAAATCGCGATAACAAAATTTAAAATAGCTGCCATTTTAAAAATGGCCGACGAGTTTTTTTTGTGGTTTTTTTGGCCAGCCATAAATGTAGATCTTTATGAGGGGAGTATTTTTGCAACACAACGTTTTCATAAATTTTTTATCGTTTCCGAGATATCGCGATAACAAAATTTCAAAAAGCCGCCATTTTGAAAATGGCCGACGAAAAAAAAATTTGGCCGGCCATAAATGTAGATCTTAATGAGAGGATAATTTTTGCAACACAATATTTTCATAATTTCTTTATCGTTTCCGAGATATCGCTATAACAAAATTTCAAATAGCCGCCATTTTGGAAATGGGCGACGAAAAAAAAATTTTTGGCCAGCCATAAATGTAGATTGTATTGAAGGATTATTTTTTTCAACACAATGTCTTCATAAATTTTTATCGTTTCCGAGATCTCGCGATAACAAAATTTCAAATGGCGGCCATTTTGAAAATGGCGGACAAATTTTTTTTTTACCCGATATTTGAAATTAAGACCATGTAAGCTACCAAGAAACCAAATTTCATCGAAATCCGACAACTATAAGAAATCGACATATTTCAGGGTCAAAAACGCGTAACCGGGGTCGCGACCCAAAATTTTTTTTGCGTGACAAATCATCCTTAGGATGAATACAAAATTTTCCTCACCTCATTTTTTTTTTTATATCGGTAACGGTTCATGAGCAAACATGATAACAAGATAAACCGTATTCGGGGAGATAACTCTGTTACTAAAAATAGAATCGGTTCACAGGGTGACCTGAGTCGAGCCAGGCCAATGCATATTAAGTGTAACAAGTTTGATTACGATTTGGGCAAAGCACTTTGACAACATTGATGGCAGAAGAAAAAAAGAAAAAGAAGAATTAAAAAGTCAATTGTTCAGAGAACAATTGCAAGGGGTCTTTCCCAATCAATGTTTTATTTCGTTTTGTCTTATGTTTGACCAACCAGAAATGTAGATCTTCATGAGAGGGGTATTTTTGCAACACAATGTTTTCATAAATTTTTTTATCGTTTCCAAAATATTGCGATAACAAAATTTCGAATGGCGGCCATTTTGAAAATGGCGGATGAATTTTTTTTTTTTTGGACCAACCAGAAATGTAGATTTTCATCAGAGCAGTATTTTTGCAACAAAATGTTTTTATACATTTTTTATCGTTGCTGAGATATCGCGATTAGAAAATTTCGAATGGCGGCCATTTTAAAAATGGCGGACGAATTTTTTTTTCGACCAACGAGAAATGTAGACCTTCATGAGATAAGTATTTTTGCAACACGATGTTTTCATTAATTTTTTATCATTTCCAAGATATCGCGATAACAAAATTCCGAATGGCGGCCATTTTGAAAATGGCAGACGAAATTATTATTTTTTTTGACCAACCAGGAATGTACATATTCATGAGAGGAGTATTCTTGCAACACAATGTTTTCATAAATTATTTATAATTTCCGATATATCGCGATAACAAAATTTCGAATGGCGGCCATTTTGAAAATGGCCGACGGAAAATTTTTTTGACCAACCAGAAATGTAGATCTCCATCAGAACAGTATTAGTGCAGCACAATGTTTTCATACATTTTTTATCGTTTCCAGGATATCGCGATAACAAAATTTCGAATGGCGGCCATTTTGAAAATGGCGGACGAATTTTTTTTTTACCAACCAGAATTGTAGATCTTTATGAGAGGAGTATTTTTGCAGCACAATGTTTTCATAATTTTTTTATCGTTTCCGAGATATTGCGTTAACAAAATTTCGAATGGCAGCCATTTTGAAAATGGCGGACGGAATTTTTTTTTGACCGACCAGAAATGTAGATCTTCATGAGAGGAGTATTTTTGCAACACAATGTTTTCATAAATTTTTTATCGTTTCCGAGATATCGCAATAACAAAATTTCGAATGGCAGACATTTTGAAAATTGCGGACGAAATTTTTTTTTGACCGACCAGAAATGTAGATCTTCATGAGAGGAGTATTTTGCTACACAATGTCTTCATAAATTTCTTATCGTTTCCGAGATATCGCGATAACAAAATTTGAAATGGCGGACAAAAAAATTTTTTGACCCAATATCTGTAATCAGGACCATGAAAGCTACATGTAAACTAAATTTCATTGAAATCCGACAACTTTGAGAAATCGACATTTATCGGGGTCAAAAACGCGTAACCGGGGTCGCGACCCAACCTGCATTTTTTTTTTTTTTTTCGGTGACAAATCATCCTGAGGATGAATACAAAATTTTTCCTGACCTCAGTTTTTTTATATCGGTTACGGTTTATGAGCAAACATGATAACAAGATAAAATGTATTCGGGGAGATAACTCTGTTACTAAAAATAGAATCGGTTTACAGGGTGACCTGAGTAGAGCCAGGCCAATGCCTGTTAAGTGTACCAAGTTTGGTTATGATTGGTCAAAGCACTTGGACAACATTGATGGCAGAAGAACAAAAAGAAGAAGAAGAAGAATAATCAAACGAAATACAATAAGGTCTTTCCACTGTAGTGGGAAAGATCTTAATAATCAAACGAAATACAATAAGGTCTTTCCACTGTAGTGGGAACTAATTTCAGCAGTACTAAGGCAACCGCAACAATAAAGCGAATTAGTACGGCTCAAAAATAATATTTTTACAGTATTTTCTTTTCTTCTGAAAGAAATATCATTTGTTTGTTAATAGCACTTTCAAAATGGAATGTTAACCCATTTTTTTAACTAAAATCCTGCATAATATACAATAATATTCCCAGATCTGTAAAACCGTTGTAACAATACTATTTTGCCTAAACACTCTCCAGAACACTTTGCATGTCTTTGAAAAAATACATTCATAATACGGAAAGCCTGACCGCGAACCATTGTAGCCAAACTGTGTGGAGAAACGCCACGCTCCATGCAGTATAAAGACCCCTTCTATATTTCTCTAAAGAGAGCAGACGCACTGGGTGTCGTATAGAAGGCTAAATTTCCTGCCCCTACCCATTTCTCCCCTTTTCCAGTGGCAATCAAAAGTCGTTGCCCCGGTTGTCCCTTCCACCTTTATTTCTTTCTTCTTTTACTTACAATTTGTTTTGAATTGATTAACTTGTTCTCGTCCTGATATAGCTGAAATATTGCTCATTGGACGTTAAACTCTAACTAATCAATCAATCAATCATTCATTTTGGTATGTAGTATACATTCATGGTTTTATTTTTGATTAGACAACATAAGATTTAAAACAAAATATCAGCTTAAATAATCGAAATCGTTTATTTTGTGTATCGGATAAAATGAAAAATAAAAAAATATTAGTTTAGAATAATTAAAATCGTAAAAAATAAAAATTTCCTATTTATTTCCCTTGGTTGGGCCTCATAAAGTAATCAGTTTTGTTTACACATCTACTGCTGCTGTTATTAAACACAATTTGATAAACAAGGAGCTTGAAGTATTACGAAAACATATTATTATAAGCAGAGCCTTATCTAAAACAAAAAAAAATATAGATATTCGTTGATATGAGAGTAAATGAATACTAAATTCACGTGGAAATACTCTTACCGATCAAGCAATAATTTTGCCACTTGATGATGGTGTTGTACATTCAAATCGGCTTTAACTTGCATCCACCGTTCAATTTCACCCCGATACTTATCTTCGTCTTTGCATACTTTGCCAAAGATTCTTCACGGCTTCTTTTTTTCGCCGAATCACTCATGTTTGAAGGTCGACCACGATTTGGAACTGTTTGGTCTGGCATTTTTCTTTTTTTTCCCTACTTACAGACACGCGCAGATGCAGGTCCCACTAAGGTTAAATGAGTAATGGGCGGGTTCTATGACGATTATTTGTCGTACCGATAAGAAATGGCCGATATTATAAAGGACAGTAAAAAGTCACAAAAACTACTTGTATGACACTAAAACTTTGACATTTAGTATTTTCATTTTCATTCAGATGGATTTTCAACCATAATGACACATCAATCTGAACGACATTCATTAAGGAGATGTAGTATATATACATAAAAATGATTTAAGAACAAAATTACTCACCATCTTCATTTGAGATTATGTCTTCCTTTTCTTCTGTAATAAACAAATTTAAAATCTCTTTATATCAAATTGTTTAGATTCAAATTTAAAAAAGGTAACTGTTTCAAGCTTTTAACTTGAAAAGTATTGTTTATCAACATTTACATTCTAAAGCAATTTAAAGGGAAAAATACTTATTATTTGCTATACATAAATTTTTTATATAAAGATGGATAGATGTTAATCAATAAATGAAATAATTATTGATTGATTGTTGTTTAACGCCAACTTTAATATTTCAGCTATATCATGGCGTGAACTGTTGATAATATAGTTATAAATAAACAGTTAAAAGGGTCACTTAAAACATATTGCTATGTACAGATACTAAGATTTATAAAAGATAAAATCAGATAAAAGAGTAGATCAGATTTGATGAAATAAGACTTATATTTTAATTATGTCGCCAGCGACGTCTGTGAATAATTCTTTAAAAGAATCAGCTGTATAAAATGTGCGATGTGTGTCGGCTACATCGACACAGTCAAGTAAAACATGTTGTGTTGTGTAAGCACAATTGAACGGAATACACTCAGGTCGGTCTTCACAATTTAAAATATAACCATGAGTTTTTCTTGTATGCCCTATTCGACACCTTGTCAAAACAACTTGCTCCTTCCGATTTTTCCCAGATGAACTAACGAGTTTACTAGCTTCTGATTGTATTCCGTGCGATTTATTATTTATTTGCAAGTCCCATCTGTCTTGCCATATCTTTTGGATGTATTTACTTATTAAAGGCTTCATGTCAGTGTAGGGCACAGGACAATCCGCCACCTCATATCATCTAATGCATCATTTGCCTCCTGGTCAACAACTGTGTTTCCACAGATTCTTACATGACTAGGGATCAAAATATAAATGACTTCGTTGCCTATAGCAACAAGTGACTTGTAAAACTCAACAACCTTCAGATTAACTAGGTGTTTTATCTTTCAACTTTCGATTGCCAATAGGCATGAGAGAGAATCAGAACAAATCAAGAACCTTCTTTTTCGCGATGAAGCAACAAATCTGAGTGCTAAGTAAATAGCGTTGGCTTCTGCAGTAAATATGGAACTTGAGCATGATAGTCTGTCTCCATCTTTAGATCCATCAGTGTATATAGGTAAGTATTCGGGGTGTTCAGATTTAATTCTTGCAAACTCCTGCTGGATAACCAGAGGATTAGTGTCAGACTTTTTATATTTTCGTAGTTCGAAATGAATTCTGGTTTTTGGATTTAGCCATGGAGAGGTTTTTTTTTAAAGTTTGAATTGGTGCTATTTCGTCCAACTGTACATTGGCAGATTGAAAGTGTGGTTGGATACGAAGTCCAAAAGGTTTAATAACATTGGGCCGTTTATCATATACTGTCTTTTGAAGTGATCTGAAAACACAATTGTGAGCAGGATTTGTAGGATACACTTTTATCTTAGTAGCGTATTGTAATCCAAGTTTGACACGTCTGTCCTCTAGGGATGGTTCATTAGCTTCAACATAGAGACTCTCCACAGGAGAAGTTCTGAATGCATCCAAGGACAGACGTAATTAATGTAGAAAAGATAGCAGGAAACACCTACAATGGCCGAAAACCACAATCACATGACACAATACACCAGGGAACCGCACAAGAAAAACAATAAAATGAAAAAAAGATAAACATGGACAACGATAGGAACTCGGGATAGCCAGACTTGGTACCGGCACTTAGTTAAACAAGTTTATGGGTACCCAAACCTCCCTTTTTCTCTATCCCGTTTCCCTACAATATAATAAACGTACAAATTAAGCCCAGTATAGGTAGACTACTTACTCCAAGACCACAATCTTCAGAAAGAAAGAATAAAACAAAACGTAATTTAGATGGGTCGAGAAGGGCTTGCCGCTAAACTACAGGCTAGCTCAAGGAGCCTAGTCTGCTGAGAGGCCAGTGTACCTGTAATAACTTGAGATCATTGGATCCCAAAGCCAATTTAACGGAATCATGAAGAATATTCTGTTAATATCCCCTATTACGTAAAGAATATAAGTTACGTCCAAGTTTTTCTTCTGGATTTTTTATTAGGTTTTGACATTTTTTTACATTTCCATAAAAACGAGGGCAAGAAATGACCTTAGTGATAAGCTGTTTGACAGTCGCATCATATTTCGAAATCAAATTTTCATATCTTCTATAAAACTTATTGATATGGGGTTGAGAGGAAGCTTACCAAATTTTATTGAGAATTTTTTCAAGGATCGCGAATTCAATGTTAGAGTCAACTCTACATTTTCTGACTCGTTTGAACAAGAGATGGGTGTTCCACAGGAAGAATCCTCTCTGTCACACTATTTAGTATTAAAATAAATAGTTTGGCACAGGTTTTAAAAGATAACATTGATGGATCTGTTTATGTAGATGATTTTCTGATTTGTTATCGTGGCAAAAACATGAATAATATAGAAAGACAACTACAACTGTGCTTAAACAGAGTTGAAAAATGGGCTGTTAAAAATGGTTTTAAATTTTCCAGTTCTAAAACAGTTGGAATGCATTTCTGTTGTAAACGGAAAATGCACCCAGATCCAGAGCTAAAACTGTACAATAGCACTATTACTATTGTAAAAGAGGACAAGTTCTTTGGTTTAATTTTTGATAGTAAACTATCATTTCTTACCAATATCAAAATCCTAAAAAAAACAAATGCCTCAAGGAATTAGATATTTTAAAAGTTGTGTCGAGTACCGACTGGGGTGCGGATAGCACTGTTTAATTAAATCTATATCGATCGTTGATTCGATCAAAACTAGATTATGGATGTTTTATTTACGGTTCCGCCCATACAATAAATTACTAGATACTAATGCTGTGCATACAAAAGTTTTAGGTACTCGTAATGTTCGTCTTGTAATAATAATTTGAGAGAGAGAGAGCAGTCGTACCATATTCACCTAAAAGTCCGAGCGGTAAAAAGAAGAAACAAAATAATATCAAAATTACCGGAAGCAGCGCAATGCAACACAAAAAGTACTTGCTGATAAACAGGATTCAAAGATGCAGTCTGTTATGATACCCAATAACTGAACACTCTAGCCGAAACGATGTTGAGAAATGTTTTCTAAATTACAAAATATTGAAGTTAATGTGAATTTAGATTCTGCATAATGATGTGCATTTCGACAAAAGAAGCGCCATATTAATAATTGCCTCTTGGACAGTTATTTTCAGAAAAATTCTGTTTGCCGATCACTTTCAAATACTTCATCAAGCTACTGATGTAATTATGCATAAAACAGTGCATTCTATACAATGGTACATGGAAAATCATTGGCATTGGACAGAAAATTTCAATTCAAACCATAGTTATCAAAGCGAGGATTTTATCATTTATTTTATACTACCACAAACGTTTTTAGGTTGTTTCACGGTATGGTGCTGTTTGTCGATGCATCGTCATTTGTAGACACTTTATAACTGCTCAATGACTTAAGTTTCAGTCGATCAATGCTATTTCCTGAAATGTTCCTTGGAAGAAGAATTATATATTTGCCCGTAGAACACTTCGTTTTTATCCAATTTAATAATTTCTTTCAGCGACGTCCTAGAATAATGCACCAGATTGGTTTTATTTTCTTTTATATTATACATTTTATTATTATCGCCACTCCAATACATTTTAGTATGAACTGCCCACAATGTCGCCTTTTATTACATTTCGGTTAAACAAAATTCATATGAAAGATCACACCTAGTATATTTACCAGTTCTTTCCTAATATTCTGATCATTAAGGTATTTTTATACCTTTTTTTTTGTTTATTCATTTGTCAACAGGTCAGATTTAACTGTTAAAATAATTCGCATTAGAAATTTAGGATAACAGTGAATACCCATTGTGATTAAAAATTTAAATAACAGGCCACAAAAAGTGAAGACAAAATATAAAAAGTTTAAGAACTAAGGACTTCCACCTTTGCTACTGCCAACAGAGAAGGCTAGTTGTAGGGTTAAATCAGTTTTTGTATTCCAACCTAGGGTTCTCAATCAAAACCCGGCACAGATATATTGTAGACTACTAACTACAAGACCATACCTAGAACCAGAAATCAATGGTAAAATGATGGATCAAAGAGTGCTTACCTCTAAACTGACAGCTATTGAAAGGAGCCTACTTTGTTTGGTAAACGACTGTCACAGCTATGTACAGAAAAAATTTCAAATTCAAAACATCCAGCAAAGTTTCATACGAATCATATACTTCAGTATCTGTTAGAGATACGTATTTATGTTAAATCCACCGGCCATTGGATCTCAAGGCCAGTTTAAAAGATTAAAACAGAAAACCATGTGGTTATTTCCTTCCGATAGCTTTTTTTATTTATTTTTCTATCAGGGCCCCGCCACATGAGTGGCGGACGCCCTGTAGTAATCAGTCTGTCCGTCCGTCCGTCCGAAACAATCGTGTCCGAGCTATTACTTTTTTTTCTCTTTTGAGATAGGCTTTTGATATTTGGCATGTGGATAGATCACCTCAAGGGGACGTGTCACGTACCTTGGCTGGTGACCCTTTACCTTTGACCTCAGGGTCACATTCATGCTTTTTCAATGACAAAGTCGTGTCTGGGCTATAACTTTTTTTCTCTTTTGACATAGGCTTTTGATATTTGGCATGTGGATAGATTACCTCAAGGCGACGTGTCGCGTACCTTGGTTGGTGACCTTTGACCTCATCGTCTCATTCATGCATTTTTAATGACAAAGTCGTGTCCGGGCTATAACCTTTTTCTCTTTTGCGATAGGCTTTTGATATTTGGCATGTACATAGATCACCTCAAGACGATGTGTCGCGTACCTTGATTGACCTTTGACTTTGACATCCGGGTCTCATTCATGCATTTTCAATGACAAAGTAGTTTCCGGGCTGTAACTATTTTTCTCTTTTGAGACAAGCTTTTGATACTTGGCATGTAGATGGATCACCTCAGGACGATGTGTACCTTGGGTGGTGACCTTTGACCTAGACTTTTGACCTCAGGGTCACATTCATGGTTTTTCAACGATAAAGTGGTGTCCGGGCTATAATTTTTTTCTCTTTTGAGATAGGCTTTTGATATTTGGCATGTGGATAGATCACCTCAAGACGACGTGTCGCGTACCTTGGTTGGTGACCTTTGACCTTGACCTCGGTCAAATTCATGCATTTACAATGACAAAGTTGTGTCCGGAAAATAACTATTTTTTCTCTTTTGAGGTGTGCTTTTGATATTTGGCATGTAGATAGATCACCTCAAGGGGACATGTCACGTAAGATAGTTTATGACCCTTGACCATTGACCTCTAGGTCATACTTGGAGCGGGGCCCACAGAGATAGATACCATCTCACTAATGTCTAGTTTATTTTATTTTTTTTTTTAAAACATCTCTAGGTGTTTAATCTCAAGCTGTATATAAACTGTTGGCTAAAGGCAACATCTTAAATGGGTTGTGTACAAAAGCAAAGAAGAGGTACAGAGGTTTGCAATGAACTTTATGAAATACATGTTTATTATTTTAGGATATTCTAATTCAACAAAAACAAAATAAATTTTGAAATGTACTCAGTACTTTTGAAAATCCATTTAGCCGAGTCTTGCATCGTTTGTACCAATTGTTCTTTTCTTTCTGCAGCAGTCTTAGACTCGACTTTGTCAGATTTGTTTGTAAGTTTTGTCTTATTGTTCTTTATAAGTTTTATCTTTGGTATACTGCCAAGACGACTGATTGGTAATAAACCCCTGGTCTCCATTTTCTTTGTCCGACGACATATATTTAGAGAGTACAATATCATTTACCATAGCTCGTTTAGCATCAAAACTTTCAATTTTCTCAAGAGCTGCCTTTCTTCTCTTTGCCTTCAAGAAAGTTAAAATTGCAGATTTCATAAGCACACGAAGTGTGTGCAATGGAATCCTTATTTTATGAATAACCGAAACAAAATATGAGAGTGATATATCTTGCTTTGACGATCTGCAAACGCAGCCTGGCTAGCCTATCCCAAAGAGAATGTTCCTCGTGCTTATCCTTCCGGAGCACCTCAGTTTTTGTAGGGGTTCACACTGCTAGTGCTTTAGAAATGTGGCTTTCTTGTTCATTTTTGAGTTACTTCTTTGGTCTTTGTCATACTGTCTTGATTCGTGTTTGAATTGCCGTGATTTTGGATTTGTTATTCCCTCTTTCCTTATTCTTGCTTCGGTATTCGTTTGCCGATGTATCTCTTACTGGAGAGCGTCCAGTGAAGAGAGAGACTGATAAAATTAATAAACAAACCTCAAAACCTGTCTCATCAAATTACTACCGTATAGCGGGTTATTTTCGCGGGGTGCTAATTTTGGCGTTTTTGAGCGGTCCAGGTAAAATCGCAAAAATAAATTCCGCCAAATTTTATTCTACAGTTTATATATTTAGACAAGTATATGAAATTTATAACATTTTTTTTTGTTATTACCTTTGGAAATTAATTAACATTATAACGGCTTGGATATCTCTATGTATTATGAATGTCTTAAGTTTGTATTCAGGCCAAGCTGTGTAGGTGACAAATATTACTGAAAATGCAGGTACTAATATAAATTACATGTAATTTACTAAATAATTGATTAATGGCAATAAAAAATATTAAAATCAAAGGATAATTATCATTCTTTTCGTTCAATATTTCTTGTTGATCAACACTTATTATAAACTGAACCTTCTTCTTTTTAGTAACAACGGAAATATTTTTTATGTATTTTATGTAATCGCGAAAATAAAAACCGCCAAAATTTTTCGTATACATTTTCTCTTTAAAACCGCTAATTTTTACACCCGTCAAAATAACCCGCTATACGGTATTTAATATTAGACTCCAAAGGTCCAAAGAAGAAAATTCGCCCTACCTAACTAATATCCATATAAGATTGAAACTTTATCAGGCTTTGTCCTCCAGTATGCTGTTTGAAAAAAAAAATCTTTTTTTTTTAACTTGTAACTTTGGTATTCCACAAAATAATCCAGCAAAGATAAATAATACTAGAAAAAAGATCAATATTTATTAAGTGCCCAAAAGACAATCAATATCCAAGTTGCATGAGAAAAAGTTCAAATGTTCTGAATCCTTCATTATGTTGGTCTTTCGGATGGTCCCTTCATCAACGAAATTGTCACTCTTCTCTTATTCCCGATTATTTCTGTTTCTGTAAATATACAAATAATAAATGTATAATGCTGTATGATACAAACTCGAACTATCTTGTAATTAGATAAACATGTATGAAAAGCTGGCAACCCCATTCTTTTGGCTTTGAAAGTTGTAGTTGAGCGGGTGGAATGGCCTGTAAATAACAAAATACCGAAGTTACTGTAATATATTTTCTGCATATGCGCATTTCTACAACTTATGTCTCATCGGTGCAGATAAAAACATTTGGAAGTCCATTAACCGAAAAACGTGAAGAAGCTGATAGAGAACAAACAACCAATAGGTTCTAAACAGAAAAGGCCAAAATTCAGCCAAGTACAGAGCTGTGCATGAGAGATACTCCTTAGTTTTAAACAAAATTTAGTAAAAGTTAGATATTGCAAATTTCAATTAAATCGGTTTTTGGGTCACCACCGAAGTACTGACTACTTGGTTAGTGAATACCCTAATACTTGTTAGAAATCGCGATTTCTGAATAGTATGCTTTATCCACCTAGTTATTGATGCAGTGGTTATAGGATAGTGTGGCTTAACAAATAAAAGATACAACAAAAGTCCGAATCGATCAAAACTTATAATAAGCCAAGATATGTCTATTCTATCTGAAGTAGTTCTCCATTTTTGTGTCCGAGCTATGTAATCATTAATACAAGAAACAACACACAAGAGTTTGCGTTCTTGATTAACTCTAAACCCTGCTTGCAAGTTTTTTTGTTAATCTTGGCTGATCAAATATCACAATTGAACCTGGCTGTCTCGTATAAATACAGTTAAGCATGTGCAACTCTAAAGCCCTGTCTGCTAAAGCTAAACGCATTATTAGTTTCCATAAAAGAAATTTTATTGTCATTTATTCGTTTGAACCCCATAAAACGATTTCTTTCAACACTTTATTTGCATCCCCAGAAAAGTCACACATGAGTTCAGGTGGTTTTGATTGAACATTGTCCTCATATGTCTTACAATAAGTGTTTGCCAACCCCTTCAATCAAAGAATGGTTTTGGAAATAGCTGAACTGTATGTGGTTATTGTTCTATATTGTAGACCTTCTTTATACAAACTTGTAAGAAACTCGATTATATTGGCCACAGACGTCAAATTGAATGAAAAAAAACAACAGAAAAATGTTCAGTCGCAATGATTACTATGTTTGACTTTTAATTTAAAATCAAGAGTTAGAAATAGTATCAGACATTGGTTATGAAATATGTAAATAGTACCGTGTTCGGTCTCTGATACAATCTTCATAACAAACTCATCATCTAATATTAAATAATATGATTGCAATGTATTTTTTTCATCTAATGACTTAATATATCAATTGAGATTTTCTTTAACAGTGGTTTTTTTAGGAGGACACCGAATTACAGTGGGGGTGTATCATGTTCATGAAGCGAGTGCTAAGGACAACCAAAAAATTGTAGAAACTCGCAGGCAACACAAGATAGAAAACAACAGAGTTTCAACGATGTAACCGATTTGAGTATTTAAACAATTTAGAAGTATCTTAAGATAAAGGTGTATAATTATTACAACCAAAATCTTTTAGACACGGATCATTTGATATTCGAGGAGTGTGTGTGTGTTGGGGGGGATTCATGGAGCAGGTAGTTATCTCCCGCATTCAATTCATTTGTTACACTACAGTCACCGTCTTTTTTCTACCAGAATGATAGGATCGATCTGAAAGGCAAAGACTATCAGTTGCATAATTAGACCTAATGGATCAGTAATTTGCTGTCCCGATGATATTATGTTTATTGCTTCTCATTTCTGATTTTTCAGATAGGTTCAATATATCAGAAGGTACATTCTCCAAAACATTTACTTGAAAATTCTTACTCAAAAAGAACTAAACATTCTAAACCCATTTCCTGACAGGTATATTATTGATCGCACCATGCCTTCTGGCTTGAAGGTGAAATATCCGTCTGTCAGATTTATTATAGACTGTACTGAGATTTTAGTACAAATACCATCAAGCCTCATCAATCAAATCGTGACATTTTCTTACTATAAGCATCACACCACAATCACATTTCTTGTTGGTATAGCACCGTTAGGTGTAATATCATTCGTATAAGATGGTTGATGTGGAAAACAACTTCAGACCGTCAACCGACAATCGAATCTGAATTAATTGATCTACTGACAGTGCCATGGCTGACAAAGGGTTTGCATGCGGGTCGACTAGAAAAAGGAAATGTACATTAAATATACCAGCATTCAGAGGTACCAGTGCGGTTTACTACTAATGAAATTTTCGAAACGCAAGAAATTGCGTCTTTTAAGAATTCATGTCGAGAGAAGTATTGGCAGGATAAGAAAAAAATCATATTTGGTGGAGTTTTGCCACTGCCATTGCAACCAATATCAACACATATCTTTCAGGTCATGTGTTGGTTGACAAACGTTGATGTATCATTGGTTAACTAAGTCCTTTATTAGTTGTAGTGGTATATACGGTACTTTAGTAAGCTCCTCATCATTACTGAAAACAAATATTAATTAGGATGAAAAAAAACATAGGTAATCATCAATTACAAAGTTATGAAAGATTTAATAATTGGTTACGTAAATTAAAAATATATTATTGAAAATAGGGTAATATTTATAGGTATAGGTCGGCCTTAGGGTATTTCTAAGTAAACGTGGCTTTTAATATGGCTTTCAATAAAAAATTACTGGAAGAACTATTTAACATGCGATTAGATTTTTCATCTAAACCATGTAATTCAAGTATTCATTTTCAAAATCAGCAATGGCATATAACGAAGAAAACAGATTTGTTGGAAAACATACAAGATGTAGTATTTGGACATGCCCATAAAAGGCTTGCCAATGTCATTATTAAGTCGCCCAAACGAAGTTTAGCGACTTATTGTTTTTCTTATTAAGTATCCTAAACGAAGTTGGGAGACTTATTGTTTTTGTTGCGTTTCTTCTTATTAAGTCTCCCAAACGAAGTTTGGGAGACTTATTGTTTTTGTTGCGTTTCTTATTAATTATTATTAAGTCTCCCAAACGAAGTTGGGAGACTTATTGTTTTTGTCCCGTTTCTTATTAAGTCTCCCAAACGAAGACTTATTGTTTTTGTTGCGTTTCTTATTATTATTCTTCTTTCTTTATTCTCGTCCGCGTGAACTTGTCCGAAACAGATCTCAGAGACCGTTTGATCTAAAGCTTTCAAACTTTGTAGGATGTTAGCCCCATATATTTAGTTGTGCAACATCTAAAAAAAATTCAGATAGGA